>JBBYHO010517295.1:0-18982 GCA_038382025.1 Adansonia gregorii | reverse complement strand
AAAAAAAGCCATTTATCTAAAAAATAAACAATATCTACTTTTTATAAATATATTTATAATTTGTTTCACTCTATTGTTACTGTTGTCAGAGACTCAAACTCTAGTATTCTATAATATTTTATTATAATTATAATTTCGTAGCAAATAATCAATACTATCAAATTAAAATAAACTCACACTTGGAAAAAAAAAAAAAAACTTAAAAGTATGTGCGGCTAATAATGACTAAAATTGTCCCCTTTTGATTTACAAATCTTGACAAGCTGGCATCTAACTTAATTTAAGCTTTCAAACCATTATAAATTGGATATATAACATAAAAATAGAGAAATTTCTTTTTAATTTTTTTTTTCATTGCTGTTTTACTTAATCTTTCTTATCTTCACATTTTTCTTCTTATCTTCACACTTTTACTAAGCATTGCCTAAAGAAAAATGGAGCCTATCCACCTCATCTTTGGACTCATGGTTTGGACCTATGGTCTGTCAAGTTTGGCCCAATACTTACGGCTAAAACAATGTGTAAAATAATAATAATAATAATAGTAATAAATAAAAGAACACTTGAGTCAGGTGACTTGACCCATGTGTTTTTTTATTGGACCCACGTGATTTCTCATATCTTAATTCCTTTTCATGGTTTGTACATACATTACTGACTTCATTTACAGTTAATCAAGCTCATAATTTCAAATTTTATAAAATATATATTTGCGCCACATTGATTTTCATAGATTTCTCTTTCTTTTTTTTCCCCTTAAATTTGCATCTCATTTGGGATAACGACGTTTAAGTTTAATTTTTTTTAATCTCCTTTTGGATTATTTATGACGTTAGTAATAGTAATGTTGATATAAAACAGTGGCTAAACATTTCAAGTGATTAGCAGACAGCCCATCATTTGGGGTCCATTTGTGATGTAGGATGGGCCCATAAATGCAAAATATGGGTCCACTTCTGTTATCATGTTATTTCAAGTTTAAATATTTTAATATTTATGAATGGTAAAATGAGTTATTTAAATTTAAATAAAAGTTTTTTAAAATCAATCAAATCTAACTAGATTCGAGCTCATCTATTAACACACATATATTTATATACATATATATATGTATATAAAATTAGGCAAAAAAAAAAAAAAAGAGGTGCATAAAACTCCATCACCTCTAAAGCATATGATAAATCAAAGGACTGTGATGTATTCATCATCAAATCCCACACTCTTACTCTAACTCTACTTTCGCATCTACAATTATTCATCCATCAAGAAATAAAATCATTGATTACCTGTTCTTTCTTATGGTATATTAATATAGCTCTAACTTATAATCGTTCACGATTATTATCTCACATATTATTAATAGAGTTTTTAAAAATTATAAATGAAGTTAAAAGATTATGATATATATAATCTAACATTTTTTTCAATTATATATTTTTAAAAACTACGTGAGATAATTTCGGTAAAGTGCAATTTTTTTTATTTTTATTTTTTGTCTTCGAAAAAAAAAATTGGATGATAGGAAACTAACCAACAAGGCTTCATATTGGTCAAGCAAAGGCCCACCAAGGAACCATCAATGAATGGCCAGGATTCATCGACAAATTGACATTGTTGAGCGTCATTTACTTATTTATTTTTTCTTTAGTGGAAGTGGACCACCATGTCCCCAACGTTAACCGTCCATGATCAAGACTTTGGGTCCACCAAAAAAGCAGCTAAGTGAACTGGGTGAGCCCACCCCTGGCTGCCTGCCCCACCCCCTTTTTATTTTCGCCCGTCCGATTTTTGAATCAAGCCGAAACCCTACATACCCCTACTCAAATTTTGGAGTGCAATTGGGACCCCACAAATATCAAGATCAAGGGAAGAAGAAGAAGAAGAAGAATAAGCACGGCCCCGTGGGCCATCGTCCTTGATTCATGCGAACCCAAATCCACAGCGAACGCGTAGACCAACGCAGCCCCCTTGCACGGGTGATGTTTCCTAAGCCCCCATTCTCCCTTTTCAGCAAGTGCAATGGCTCTTTCTCAATTTTTTGTTTTGGAATGGGAGCATGACATTATTTGAACACAAACCCAAGCTTTTATATATATATATATATATAACAGTTATGTCACCGAAAGAAAGAATTGTGTGTCGCATAAATTTTCTCCCTCGAATGACTTATTATAAAACTTAAAAAGAAGTGAAAAATATTAAGGATGTTACCGGAGCATAGATGAGAATCATTTTCATTCATTTTTGTTTCGTTCTTATATGGACATTGAAATTTGAAAACTTTCTTTCTATGTGTGTTAGTTATATTAAAATTGCTTCATATCATTTCGCGTTTCTTCATCATAATTTTTTTATTAATTATCTTTTAAATTAATATTATAAAAAGATATTGTAATTTTTTACGGACATAATTTTAGTATAAATATTAAATATTTATTATATTTAATATATATAAAAAACATATTTTGGAAGCTAACATTATAGTTTAAAAGGTAAGTTGAAACAAAATAAATATTTATTAAAACTATTCTACGTCGTCACACTCATTTTTTAAGAAAAACTCTCTCTATTCAAAACAACAAGAATCTATGACACAAATTTAATAATTAATTTATATATTTATATCATATTTATATATTTTATTATATTATAATTATATTTAAATTATTTTATATTTATATATTCTTATAAATTAATAATTTATTTTTTATAAATTTAATATATATATATATATTCATATCACGTAATAAGTGAATATGATTATATTTAAAATTATTGAATGTAATCTAATTTTACCATATTTAAGAAAAAAATTGGAGGTGGTTGATGGGGTGGGAGGGGGGGCGGAGGGATATTCTTGGTTTTGGGGTATGCAGTGGAGTATGGACCCGTGGGTACTGGGATATGAAGGCGGACCCACCACCAGTAGCAGACCGACTCCGCCTACCACTCCGACTCCAACGGGAATTGGTCCCTACTCAGTACTCCCTGCACTCTGCTTACGCTTGCAAAGCTTGACTCACATGTGGATATGGTCAACTATTTAGTAAGTGCATTTCATTTCCACTAAAATACTAAAATAATTTTTATAAAGTAAATATATTTGTATCCAATATTTTGAATATGTATAAATAACATAAACTATGTCCACTGCCAGCAGAAATTCCAAAAATCATAGTTTATATGCTCAAAATCAATTGTACCATTTTGTTCTTAGGAAAATACCTAAAAGCCATTTTAAGAAAATCCATACTAAAAGAAGGAAAAAAGAAGGCAAAAGTAGATGAAATCTTCTATGTATGTTCGAAGTATATACTTGAATTTTGATGGATGATATTTTGTTGGATAAATCTTTCCTCCCAAACTTAGGCTTGAATTTTGATTTATGAAAATTGTGTGTGAGCAAATTTAGTGCATGGGTTTTGATAGGAGATAGTAGTCGAGCTTCAAATCCGCCATTTGCTTGTAAAAATTTACTAGTAACAAGTAACAACATATATTTCACGTTTTCGCATATGTTTCCCAATAACTATAACTATAAATATAAATATAAATATATATATATATGAATAATTATTTGATACACCATAACATTTTTATCATATGTCTTTTAAGAAATTTACAACATTTTTAGTATTGAAAGATATAAAATTCTGAACAAAGTATAAATTCTGTTGTATTGAAATTACAGCATTTATCATATATGACAATATCACAATACACTATAATATTATAAAAGAGGAGTAACCTAAATTCTAATGATGCTTTATACAATTGCTATATATTATATTTAATATATTATTATTATTATTATTATAAATAATATATTAATTTTTTTTATACATTAATTTTTTAAAATAAATTCACAATGTTAGGTTATTAAGAATCATGTACTTTGCAGCTTGCAAAATGAAAAAAGAGTTTCACAAAAAACACTACCACTTTGAGAAACACAGATTACAGTTAAACAGAAGTACCTCTAAACCCATTTTCTTTTGTCTTTTTTTTTTTTTAATTATTATTATTATTTCATTGGATTATAACGTTTCAGAATCCGAACACTAATAAACTGTTCAAATTTTATTGCTTAGAAGCTACTTGCATCTGCTTCTGATGATTTTCTAAGTGCCCCATGAACTGCAACTCTTTTTTATCATAAATCTCCAATGAAAAATCCCTAAGCATCTGAGCCTTACCCCCAGTGCTACCGCTACCATTACCGCCCGAACTCGCGCTAGGCGCCATGGTTGACTTCTTCGCCATCGTCGCGCCTACTGGTGTACTGCTCGTATTCACGGCCGAAGTTGACAGATTATTGCACGCGGCTGTTTGAACTTGGTTTATTGTCGTAACGAATGAAGTTATGGGCCTTGCAGCAGCCACGTTGAAAACCGGTGTTAGAGAGGGTGATAAAGCCCATAACTGTGGCGACGGCAGCTGCTGGTTACTGGGCCCATTAGCAGGGGCCGTTGTGGTGGGCTGTGGGACCATCCAAAACGCATTTGCTGGTACCATCATTCCAGTATTTCTAACAGCCCACACCGGCACCAGTCCTTGTGGAGTAACTGGAGCCAGCCCTGAAGCTTGCGTGACTACCTGTTGCTGCTGCTGGTGTTGTTGTGAAACTGCATATGGAATTCCTTCATTTATATCGCAAAACTCGCTGTTCGCCGGACGCTTTCTTTTCTTTGTGGCACTGTCGCCCGCTTGGTTATTAATGTTTTTGTTGTTGGAAGCGTTTGACGTTGTGGGAATCTTGAGGGTACCGCCGACTGAGACAGCGATGGCAGGAACGGTGCCGGTACCAGTAGCATCTATGATAGCTTGTTCGGCATGTTCGAGGAGCCATCTGACGGTTTCTCCATCTGATTTATGGCCGAGTTCACGAGTCAGCTGGAAGATCCTGGCGGCGCAAGTGGCGGGTATTCGGATTCTTCGACCACGACCTTCGACTTTGGTGTGACGGTCTTTGCTGGAGGAGCGCTTAGCGGTGGTTACAGGCTTGGGCATAGGGATTTGCATTGGCATCTGCATGGCAACTGGTACTACCCCAATAGGCGGCGGAGGAGGATGGGTTTTATGGTCCGGGTCGGATTCTATTGGCTCTTCTTTTAATGACATCACCTGAAACGCTGAGTTTTCACAAATTTTATAGCTGCTGTTGGTGCTGTTGTTAGCAGTGGTGCCCATGGCGGCGCCAGGTTCTCCTGCACTCGTGCTAAGATCAGAGTTTCCTACGCCATCGTCAGGATCCATTTCCGGAAACTGAGTTAGTGTTACTTTCTTGCCAAGGAATCAAGGGGAAAAAAATTGTTGGATTTTTGTTTGTATTTGGAAATGGAGAAGAGGTCAGAGCCAGCCTAGAGCATTATAATTTATAAAGGGGAAAAAACAATACGTCGATGGAAAAAGAAAGATCCGAACGAAAATAATAAAACAAAACAAATTGATGCGCTATGTTTTTGTATGTTTTCTCATCTGTGTTTCAGTTTCAGAGAGATCAACGGTGGTGATTGCAATCATAGAGGTAAAGCTGGGGGAGTGAAAAAGGGGACACGTGTTGGGTCTCTCCCTGCATCACCATAGTGATCATCAGGTGGACCACAGGAGGGGACAGGTGGTCTCTCCTCTCGACCAATAGAATTGCTGAGTGGTGTCAGAAAGGTCTGAAAACAGGCTTTGTCTTTGTGGATTAATAAAATTGATTTTAATTGGCCGACGCCACCACCTAGCGGAGGTGGCCCATGCACTACTATAAAAAAAAAAAAAAAAGATAAAAATCCCCACCCTTGCATCTCAACAAGAAAAAAAACAAATTAGGATTTACCCAAGCCAGTTTTATCTATCGACAAATTTTGTAACTTGTAACTTAAGCCACTCCCTTTTATTTCCCCCTAGGCCAGGAATTAATAAGCTCAAATCTGAAATTATGAAACCCAAAAAGAAAAAAAAAAAAAAAAAAGAACAATGACAACTTAGACTTTGATTTTTTCCCCCAATAAATAACGTGCACCGAATAGTTTTTATTTCGAAGTCATTTTGCTCTATAATTAATAATTTTATTGTGGATTTGAATGAAATCCGTTAATTTTTAAGCTTTAACATTTTTCTCATTTATTTGAAGAAATAAACGTTCAGACCCAAGCTTTATTTAAACGTTGAAGTGCAGAAGCATTTATAGTCAAACCAAATTACGATTTAGTATTTTTTATGTATTTTATTATTCAAATTTAATTCGACAAATTTACACGTACTTGCGTTGATTATTAACATTTTTGGGCATATATTGTAAGAAGATTTGAACATGAATAAACCGTCGAGAAATTTTACCAATTCAAGCAAGTTTAGAATTTGAATCTAATTCTCTTAATATTTGTTAAGAGACAAATTTTATCCTTTATTTTACTTTCGTCTCAAAACTTATATTTATTTAGTTATTTTTTGGTGCAGTTAATTGGTTACTTTTGCATTACATCATACAGGCTGACTCTACTGACTAACGGGACCTTACTTCATGTGACTAAAGCGATGTAAAGATAGTGTTCCAGACTAACCACTCGCATTATAAATTTATAATATGGAGCAGCAGATACTCCCCTCCCCACCCCCCCACCCCCACACACACACAACTCTTGAACGAAGATTTGCAATTTATTTTACTCGAGTTTGGCAAAAGAAAAGAGGGAATGATAAGGGGACATATGCTTAAGGATAAAGAGTAAGGTCGGAAGGTATGGCATATTTCGGTTAGATGGAATTAAGTTTGAATTGAGTTTTAATTTTATATTAATAGATGCTTTGAATGTTTAAATTTTATTCGGTTTGAAATATAAGAAAAATTATTTTAAGTTTAGTAGGGTTATGTGAAATATTATATAAATTCGTATATATTTATTTAAAATTATAAATAAAAATAATTAATCATTTAAAAAAATATTAATTTTTTTAAAATGATAGATTCTTCCCAAAAGAGATTAATCTTTATAAAAAACAGTTGGTTTCTTCTAAAAAATTTTACTATTGGTAACATATCTTTTGAGTAAATCTATTTGTTATTTCAAAATTTAATTTAATTTTTTATTTAAATCGCAGATAGGATCTATTCGATTAAGCCTATGTAATAGTTTTTCTGTTTAGTCCGTAATATATTATGTCATGGCTGACGGCAGGAGGCGTGCGTGGGTACCATACAACCGAAGTTACCCATGGGCCATGGCCATTTTGTTGCTTGTGTGCTTTGCTTTTGGAATGTCATTTATGACCTTTCGGAAATTCTTTTTCTTTTTGATTAGGTGAAGACTTTATTTTACTTTTAGAATTCAGTTAGCGTTACACACAAGGATTGGTAAATGGTAATCCATTATTCCATCAAAATCCTATTCTAAGGCTTCTAACAGTTATCCACTTTCCATATTAAAAAAATAATAATAGAATTAAATATTTAACATGTTTAGTTAACTAAAAAACTAATGTCACTTAATTTGACATGAACTCAATTAATGATATTTAAAATTTTTAATTTAAAAAATAATTATTTATTAAAAAAATATTTTTTAATTATCTTTTCTTACTTAAAAACATAACTAATCACATAAAAATCACAGTATATTTCTTTTTAAAAACATATTTTTTTAAATCCCCTATAAATTCTAGTGTAAGTAGATGTTACTTGTAGTGGTTAAAGGTTAGGTTCAAAATTTTGGAATTTTAATAATTTCTTTATAATGTTTGCGAATGATCAATGCGAATAACTTATTCTTACCATTTAACCATTATTAGTATTTTTTTTTTTTAAAATTCACTCATGATCCACTTGATTGCAAGCAAAAGCACTGTTACAATTGGTAACCTGCTCGGCTCATCCTTGCCGATGCACCAAAAGCTTGGGTTACTAAGCAGGATAGCCCTTTAATTGTGTTTCGATACGTCATCTACCTTCAAATGAAATCTACGAGCTGGATGGCCAGCAGCAATGGACTTTGCAGAAATTTAAAAAATATATATATATATTATATAATCATCAAGAAATTGCCAACTACTCTGTTTTTAACACAACTAAACTGGCTCCAGAAAGAACTTATTACAAACAAAAAAAAGGGGGGTGGGGAATAAGCTGAAAATCACATTTGTTGCTGAATGAACTATTTTGCTTTAACATACAGATGGAACCCAGTTCTTGGTACTGACAACACAGCCAACACAAGCCGCCTTCTTGGCTTTGCGGATGATAAATCTGTTCTTCAGTGACCGTTGGAGAGAAAACCATTCTCACAGGCAGTATAGTCACTATCTTTCCTGGCATAGACTCTTCTGTACATGGAATCGACTTCGGTGAGGTAGTATGTTCCAGGAGACAAAAGGCTACAGTCTTTGCTTGTCACAAAGTCCTTGGCTCCATACCTATGCTCCATGAGCTTCAAGGTCTCCACAAACTTCTCAGGGGGAAACTGCATGAAAATACATCTATTACAATCTTTTCAACAGATACTAAAAGAAAGAAGAAAACTATCCTTTCAGCTAAGCACATGGCACTCAAGGAAAGGAAAGGAAATTCAGATTCCTCAATGTGTTCAAGTTGTTGAATTAAAAACAGGTGGGGTGCGAAAATCAATTCATCACGGCGAATCTCATCACAATATCCAAACCTCAAAGGCACGCAGGCAGTAGAATGGCCATTTAGTTTTCTATTGTTGTTTGTTTCTGGTTCTGTGGATATCTAGAAGTGCATGATATCTGACTAACTGCACATTTATCTGCCCAAAAGCTATTACCTCACGCCTTGACCTCAATTTCCCAGCAACATTCATCACTGTCGCAATGCTCGATAGGCTAAAGGGATGTTGACATTCGTGGAGTCGCAATGAAAACATTGTGGAAGTCAGACCACTTCCATATGAGAATAATATTACCCGCTTTCCTGCCTGCATGTTGTTAAATATATCGGATGTAAGTGGAAACAGAACAGAGACAGCAGACTTTCATATTCGAAAAGAGGTCAAAAAGTTACCAATTCACTATGTTTGTTGTGAATAAGGGATGCAAACGCAGCATAAAGAGATGCAGTATACATGTTGCCAACTTGCTTTGGTATCAAGGTGGTTGGTTGCACCTTGACATCATAAAGGGGCTTTGAAACTTGTTGGGATACCTGCAAAATAAGTAGCATCAGCAAGAAGTATGAAACAAAGAATTTCAATCAGCTCTCCATCAAGAAATTCAGCACTACCAAATTCCAGAACTGTTTTCAGTTGTGCATAATTTAGATGAACCGAACTAATAAGAATCTATGAAGCTGGTTGCCATTAGATAATACAATAATGTATCAAGTTTCAATGCAGTCCAATAAAACTTGGTTTTTGTCACTTTGATGTTCCAAAAATCAGTTAGAAACAAGGAATTATTAAGAAAGTTCAAAACAGACCTTCTCAAGATCCCTGCTTTGGTAGCTTTCATCACTAGTCAAAGTTGAAAATGGACCAAGCTTTTCTTTAGCAACATCATCAACGGAACTACAAAATTATGTAAACCAAGTAAATAATTAAAATGAGGTGATTCAATCAATAAAATCTCTAAAGACATCAAGGAAAAGGAGAAACCTGGCACTCCTCAAGAAGTCATTGAACACCAAACGAGCAAAGCTTTTCTGCACAAGCTGCAACAGTTCAAACGGAAAATTTTCAAACAAATTCCGAAGTTCCCATGATTAATTGAAAGATATTTCATTGATTTATCAATAACTGCTAAATTAGCAACCTTGTTATATGGAGAATGGAATACAAAGTAGTCAGCATCAGAAAGGGAAAATTGTTTGCCCTCGAGTTTCTCATACCTGCAGCCAAAGATAGAGGGATTAGTGGAGCATAACTAGTCTGAATTTCATATTTGTAAAGTAAAACAGAAATGCTGCAAGTACTTCTGCAATGACTTACTTTTGACAGAAATATTTATAGCAAGTATCAAGTGCCTTGAGATAGCAAGTTTGAGAAAGTTTCCCATCAACAACCTACACATGCAAGTTAATAGATAGAACCATTACCCAAATAGGAACTCATAGTGAAAGCAAAAGCATTATAGGTGATAGATATGTCAATTAAATGATTGCTATAAACCATCATTTCTGAAATCTATCCTCAGAGCATCATCATATTTAGTCCTGTTGACGAATCTGATGAAAAAAAAAATGTATTTTCCATAAAAGCAGCAACATTTGAGAGGCATGGGTTGCCTTACCGGATATTCGCTAGCAAGGTTGGGCTTGTAAAAGTCATAGGCATGGGACATATGACTCCCCCTAAATTTGCTTTCAAAAGCAATAGGAGCATCAGGCCCTATTAGCATAGCTATTGCAGCTGCTCCTCCAGTAGGCCGAGCAGGTCCTTCCGCGTAGACCTTAATAACAAAAACATCAAAATCTAAATATATTACTAATATAAGGTACAAACTCAAGGCCAAATAATATATGCTTTGCTCCCAAGAGTGTGCAAAAATCATATGAATGAAGTATGAAATTACAGCCCCTTTAGTCCAAAACTAAAACCCTGCACAGAATGGTATTTCAAAAATAAAGTAACAGTAAAGGGAATGAGCATACCGCACTGTCAGTGCAAACAACAAGACCATATCGTCCATCCCATGAACTACTTTCCACCCAATTGACACAGTTGAATAGAGCAGCAGTTCCTCCATAACATGCATTAGTTGAGTCTACCCCTTCAATGTCAGTGTTGCCACATTTCTGTTTGTTTAACATGAGAAAAGAGCATTGTGTGAAGAAGGCATTTGAACATAAATTGCACAGAAAGTTGTCCTAAGGAATAGACACAGCCTTAAAAGAAATGCAATTAAATAAATCAGAATTTAAAGTTATTCAGTCTGAAGTTACATGGAATTGTCACCAGAGTAGCCTCTAGCTCTATGTATTAAGACAGGATTAGATCTATGAGTAATATGGCTGCAATAAAACAGGATCCAACTAACAGTTTTCCCTAGAAAAAGAGCAGGTCACAACTAGCCGATAGCGTTAAAGCTTTGAAAAATGATCCCAAATAAGAAGGTATTATTTTCAACTGGTATTTTGAGCAAGCGATTGATGTTTCAAGTCACACCTCACGGTCAAAAACCCAGTTAGATTTTGTTTACCTATCTAAGGGGAAGAAAGATCTAACTATCCTGAACAAGATGATTGTGATGATTGGAAAGAGTACCTCAAAGATTGGCATTAGGAAGGTCTTGATGGACTTGCTCTTGTCTATAACGGTCTCACTGCCAACTTCAAGACGGCCAATTTGTCTAGGGTCAATCTTATACTTTTCAAGGAGCGAAGCAACAACTGTCAAACTGCAAATCAAACATATCAAGTTAATTAAAATAACACGAGTGTTCATTTCAGCCGTAAAAGGCATTATTATCGTAAAACAGTATAAAGCAATGCCAATATCATAGGAGAAAAGTGGATATAAAATGTAGGATTCATAACCTCATTGAGATAACATCTTCCACCTCTGTACAGAAGGCCATGCAATCTTGTCCAAGTCCAATGGTGTATTTTCCTTTGCTTGCACCATCATGAGCCTCCAATGCTTCCTGTTTCGTAGGACAAAGAAAAGGAATACGCTTGATCAGCTTTATAAAATCTCATATTACATTAATTTACTATAGTCCAACAAGAAATTGATACTGGAACATGATTAGTAATTTTCTTTTTAAAAGAACAACAGCAACAAAAAGATTATTCATGTTATCAAGTTATTAATTCCAAAAATAAAAGGTTTGCAACAAGAAAGACAGATTATTATTCCCAATAATATTTTTCAAATAAATAATATAAATAAAAATATCAAACAAAAAGGACATCATTCTACTATAATTAGAAAAAAGTACCACCAAAACACCAAGACGAGTATTCGATATCAGTGAAAACATAAGTTTTGCCAGAAAAAGGAAAAGAAAAGAAAATAGATTTGAGTGAAAATCCAAAAAATCCCAATTAACACTCATTTGCGATCCAAGGTAAAACCGAAGCTAGTAAATATTCATATCAAACAGTGAGGTAGCAGACGTGAAAACATTTAATTGTATTAAGATTTAGCCGAAACATCAAGATTTATATATGACCCCATCAACTCGTAAAGTTAAAATAATCACACCCAAGAAATATCACATAAGAGAAAACTCCGAAATTAACTTTTTTCCGATACAAAATTAAAAAAAAAAATTGAAAATGATGATACGCAAGCAATTAGAATTCCTCTCTATCTGTCAATTTTGCTTCCGCTTAATAAACATATAAAAACTTGTTCAGAAGCTCAATTTTATTCTCCATATATAATCAAAGAATCCACCCTTTACCCCATTTTCTCACTTGTCACAACAATCCAATAGAAAAAACAAGAACCCAGAAAATTTTAAAAAAAAAAGAAAGAAAAAGAAGAGATGGTGTCACCTGTTGAACAAAGGTAGGAGGGAAGTAGATTTCCATAGCAATAATTCCGACATTCTTTGCCATTTCTCGTTCAAGCTAACGAAAAAAGACCAACTACAACAACAACAAAAAGGAAGTCTTTTTCTTTATTGAAGAATAAAAGAAGCTCCTTTTTTTTATCTTGTTTTTCTTCTTCTTTCTCCGTTGCTGAAGAAGAAAAAAATATTGATCCCTGAAACTCGCAGAGAGAATCGATGGTGAGAATCACATGTTGGTGTGTTTTTTTGACCTTTTATAGGCAAATGCATACTTCATTGGTTCGTGGGTTCGTCCTCCTTTCAACGGCTTCAAACTTGGAAACCATTTGGTTTCTCTTTTCACCCTCTCTTTTTGTCAGTTATTTACAATTGTTGCCATCATGACAGGGTGGAAAATGCTTATATGCCATCATTTCTTTTTTCTTTTACTTGGTTTTGGCCAGCATTTCAATTGTCCTTTTGTCCTTTTTTCCCCCTCTTGAGAAAATGGCCAAAAAAAAAAAGAAAAATTAAAGAAATATATTTATTCTAAAGTTCAAATCTTTATGCATGATTGATGTTTATTATTACTTCTTCTAAGCTAATACTAATTGGCTTGTGTTATCCAAGTTCAAAAAGAAGAACTTTTTATGCTCTTTTAATATCTTGAATTAAACCGAGTATCATTTTTGCTTCTTTATCTTTCAATTAAACAATTTTTTAAGAATAAACCAATTTTTAGTATAAAATTATATCATTTTTATTAAAAAAAAATCAAGCATATTGTCTCAAATTTTTTATTGTTTATAATTCGAATATAATAAGATAAGAATTATCTTACTTTTAAATTAAGTTTAATTTAAGCTTAATCTATTAGGTTGATGGAAAATTCAACTTTTAAATAAATTTATTTAAATTTAATTACATATTTTTTAAAATATATATATTTAAATATAATTTTTAAATAAAAAATATACGTATTTTTGTAAAACCTAGTAGTTTAGTGAAAAACTATTGAGATTTTAATCCAAAGCAATTTAGGATGATGAACCTCCAACGGGTATTCTTTGTAACAGTTTATTGCTCATTTTTGGTAAATAAAATAAATTACTTATCACTAAACGTTAAGCTGAACCTAATCTTGAGATTTACGCCGTAAATTACAGATAAATATTTAGATAGGAGTTATTAGGGCGGGCGAAGTTAACAACTGCGTTAGGTGGATCGAGATAAAATGGATGTAAATATATTTTTAGGTCGATTAAACTTATTATTTGATTGATAAATTATATTTTATATATTCATATTTAATTATAATAATATATTAATATAAAAAAATTAAATAATAATATAAGTTTTTGAATAAATCTACATGAGTTTATGTAAAAAAAAATAAAAAATAAAAAATTTCGAGCATAAAATCTATTATTTTTTTTTAATTTCACCATTGTAAATTGTGTCAGATACGTTAGGTCGTGACAATAAAGATAAAGTTTCAAATGCTGTGAATAAAGCATACCTCGATTGACATCACATTCAAAGCATTTAAAATAAAACATAAATTTGACTGACAAATTGTTGTTCAATTATATATCTTCACTTTTATAAATATTAAACACGAAAAAATTCATTAAATTTCACTTTAATAAGCTGAATATTTAAAAAAAAAATCAATTTGGAACTTTTTACGATCATATGTTCAAATCATTTGGAAGGAGGGTTTAATGTAATTTTGAATCATTCAAATTTTAACCTAACTAAAATTGTAATTAAAATATATATTAAAATTGAATGAAGCTTGTTTTTCATCTATTCTCGTGGAGTTAAAAAAAATTAATTTTAGTGTATTGAATATTATATTTTTAATAAAAATTTTATTTTATAATTTTTAATTTTACGAATAAAAAATCATGACAATAATTTTAGAATATTAAAATAAGAGTTTTAAAAAATCTGGCAAAAGTTGCAAAAAGTAAATCGTCCATCACATTGTTATTTATTTAAATAGATATAATTAAGAAAAATAAATACGTAATTGAAGAGAAAATAAGATTATTTTCATGGGCATCCAAAATTGACTAATTAGTAATAATAAATAAATAAATAAATAAAATTAAGAAGTAAGGATGATAATTGGTCAAAATTTAGGGGGGAAAACAAATCCAAACTGAGTCGTTGACTGTTGACCGATGGTTATCGGTTACTACCTACGAGAGAGGCAACCGAAGAAGATCAAGTTGTCCACTGTTTGGACTTCGGACTAGTGGTTTAATTTTGAATGTAATATTAATATGATATAAAATATAATTAAAATATTTTATAAAATAATATAAATATAAAAATGTATTAAAATGTATAAATATGATATTAGTTTCTGTATTATCGATTCACGATTACAGCACATAAAACTATGTGTTCGTATAACACGAACACGTGCATGGAATCAATTCTCTCTTTTCGTTTGGCAGTGACTAGTGGGACCCAGATAGGGTGGTTGGGGATTTTTCCTTTTTCTTTTTTTTTTTTTTTTAATCAATGAGGTTGTTGGGAGATTTCGGTCAAGCATGTCAGCATGTGACTGTGCTTCACGGTTCACGTGGACGGCCTAATGTATTTCAGTTTTTCTTAGTACGGTGGATATAGTTATAATACTACTTAAATTAAAAATAATTATTTTATATATCATGAAGAAAATTATAAACAAAATTATTAAATAATATATATTTAATAAATATATTTATTATTTAAAATAATAAATAAACAAGAAACATATCATCTTATAAACCATTTATAAATTTTTCTTAATCGTCAATGAAAATATAATAACCTAATGAGCTGGGAAAAGATGTCCAACTGGCAACTACCAACCACCAATTGTTAAGGTTTAAAGTAATAATATACTGTTCACTCCAATAATTTAGTACAAAAGTAATTAAAACGAAAATAAAACATGAAGCAAAATAATAATATCAAATGTAAAACCTAAAATGAGATTAGAATTTTATGAAATAAATATGAAAGGGAGTTAATTTTTTTTAATTTTTAATAGGTTTTAATGTTTTAAAAAAAAATACAAAAATAGAGCTTTTAAGATGGATAAAACATTTCTTATTGTGTTACCTTAATTTAATTAAGCTTTGCCCAAAACTAAAATTATAGAACACTTGGGGCTGATATATTATTTGTTAATATACTTTATTGAGATATTGATTTTATTAATATTTAATGTTTTTACTGTTGTTTATCATGGGATATATATTCGGCTATCATTGATCAATTTTAAATAAAGATATTGATCACTTTGACTAATGCGAAAACGGCTGACTTGGTACGTCTCTAAAGAGTCTTAAAAGTCCAAATTAGTTAGTTTCTATTGTTATTTAATTAATTAATAAAAATAATTTTATTTAAATTTAATTATAAAATATATAATATTAATATAAAATAATTTTTAATTAATTTTTATAGGCACTTGTCAATTGAAATTTTTTAAATAGTAAAATAAAGGTTTTCAAGTTCAATAGATTAAACTGAACTTTGAACATATAAAATTTGTCTGTTGCCTAAAAACTTAATGCAATGCGGTCTAATTCAAACTTGGAAGCTGAATATTTTAAACGCAGGAAGTTGTATAAAAAATCAAAGTACATGATAATCTAAATGAGCATATTTTTATTTTTTATTTTTTAAGGGGACATTTCCCGGCGGCTTGGGTTTGTGGGTTATTCTTATTCTTGTTTTTGTTACTTTCCTCTTGAATTTTTCTTATTCTTTATTGAAATATTGATAAGATTTATATTATATGATAGCTCAACTTGAATTGTGGACTGACCTGCCTACTTTTATCATATTTTCATGGGTTTCCGGTTTACTTGATAGTGTGCGGACAAATGATTGAACCTTTAACGAATGAGTTTTTACCAATCTGACAAATTGTGGGATACTTTAGAAAATTAAAGCACTGAATCAAGTGAAATGAGCCTAAGTTTAGGTTGATTAGCAGCATCAAATAATTTTATCAATTTTATTTATAACACATTACTGCTGATAATGGGCTTTAAAATGAAAGATTTTTAATGATGGAAATTTTGGTGGCTTTGACTTGAGATTCGTATTAGTGTGAGTTTGCGATGTATCTATATTATCATTCAAAGATTAAAGATTAAGACTTGTGGTATTGGTGTGCATCAATTTGGGTTGGGTCAGAATTAATGCGGTTGGTCTCTTTATAGATGGGAATTTTGCTACCCTTCTATTAAATCATTCGCTTAATGAATTTGAAATCAAAAATATCAAATTAAATTTAAATAAATAATATAAAAAAATTATTTCCACTAAAGTAAATATAATTCTTTATTTTCAAATAAATTTTTTTTTTAAAATTTATTGTATTATTTCAAACTTTAAAGTGTCATATCATTATGTACATGGTAATTGATGAGATTTCGTTTCTTTTTTTTTTTTTTTAGTATTATCTCTTTCAGTAATACAATCATGAGAATTTCAAACAATCCTACGTCATGAACATAATCAATCATTAAAACACAAAAATAAGACAGACACAAAGTACCATTAATCAAAATATCTAAAAGCCATCACAATCATCAAATCTTAAATCATAGCAGCCATTAAATTGCGACAACCAAACAAATGAAAAATGAAAACCAGAGGGAAAAGTTGACTTCATTTACAATTGAACAAAATATCATAAAACTTACCCATTAAAGAAGTTGAATTACCATTTTTTTTTCTTTCAATAAGTGAATTACCCATTAAAGAATTTGTAATGTAGAAAACAGCCAATATCATAAAACTCTCTCAATCTTTCTGGGTAGAAATAAGATTTGCAGTTTGTGGCTTGGTTTAAAGCTTATATCCATCATAGTTTGCAACGGTGAGTATTTGATAACGCTTTTAATATATGCGTCCCTCATCATTTCATAGATGTTCCATTGCAATTTGTGATCCGATAACCCATCTAAGATTTTTATGTTTGTGAATTTTTTATTTTTATTTTATTTTTGGATTTATTGGTCAATGGTAATTCTTTATTTTTATATTTCAATTAAGGATTGATATCAATTATAGCAACCGTGTAGGATTGTTTCGAATTTCTAAAAATAATATTAACAAAAAAAAAAGTGACAGTAAAAAAAAATGAATCTCAATTGCCATATAAAGAATGACATGGAACATACAAGTTTGAAATACTCTGTTAAAAAAATAAATATAAATATATTTTTATTTAAAAATAAAAAATTTATTTAAATTTAATTATAAAATAACTCGTAAATATAATATTAAATTCACTATTACATTTAAACTAAACTCAACTTAAATCTAACTTTATTTATAATCACCCCTACCTCCGGGGCCAATAGTTTTGTAGATGCAACTTTCAAAATAAGAGCAACATATGGGGACCATTAAATAAATGGCCTATTTTTAAAAGTCAACAGATGATAGGAGAGGCAAAAAGTTGGAAGTATAATATCTTTTATTTATGATAAATATCTATGGATCTGTCTTGTTGCAAAGATTAATTGTCAAAAAAAGAAAATGTGAATTGGATTGGCTCAGTGATAAAGAAATATCTTAAAATTTTAAAGATTTTTTTTATTGTACATAAATTTAATTTAACTTTATATTAAATTTATTCAGTCATATATATATATATATATATATATATTGAGTTGCTGGTTTTGATTTTTTTTCACATGAATGCAAGAGCCCGGATGTGTTCAAATTTGAATTGATCTTAAAATCTAAGCCCACTAAATTAGCTTAACCCTTATGATAGGCTTTTAAATGCTTAACCAGTTGTTGGGCCTTTAAAATAGGTAGCAGCCGAAATTCAAATCTATCTCTAGAGTGTAGCCCACTTGACATCTAATTAAGGTCTAATTCAGGTGAAGTTCCCCAGTTACTCTTGTGTTTTGCATTAGATCATCATGTTATTATAAGCACTTAAAAGTTGTATTGATTTTTTTTTTTTTTTTGCCTTTGTCTGCCTATAATTGGATATCTTTTTATTATTGAACTATAACGTTATATGCATATAATCTGTTAAATTAAGTGATCAATTAAAAAAATTTAAGTTAATAAGAAAAATCCTATAACATTTTAATTCCATATATTTTAATCCTTCGGGATGTACTTAGCATCTGTTATAATATATATATATATATATATAAACTTATACTTATGAGAAGGTTTTTATAGATAAAATCATGAGGTTCAATGAATTAAAATGGGTAATATCTCACAAGTTAAATGTTAATTTTTACAACCCAATACTAGAAGAAAAATACAAATTGATGAAAAATTAGAATGATAATGCACAACCCGATGGTAACAAGATATTAGATTAAAAAAAATTAAAAAGAAAAATAATTGTTAAAATTCAAACTCAAGAGCTCAAATATTATGTTAAATTAGATAATTAATCATCTTAAAAACTTAAACTAATTGAAAATTTTAAATTATTATATTTAAATTTCAATAAAGAAAAAGCTTAACCATCTCATAGCAAATTGTTATCCTG
>JBBYHO010517234.1:1214-16825 GCA_038382025.1 Adansonia gregorii | reverse complement strand
ACACACACACACACACACATATATATATCCCCCGACGTCAAAACACCTAAAATATTCTGCACATCACCAATAGACATATGCAGCATCTCCAGCAGCCATACGTACGTGACACAGCACCTTCATAAAAATGGTGAGTTTGGGGAAAGGAGGGAAAAAATGAGACAATATGTTGTATCTGATTACATTTAGGGTGCTGGTGGTAAAAACCGAAGCACAAGCTTAATTCCCAAGTCAAACTCTTAACCAATTAGCTTCCAAGTCAAAATTAGCCACATCTACGAGTCCAACATCTCATCTTGTATCTCATTTGGGGCAATGAGCCCCGGGATAGAAAGCATCCGTTGTCGCTCTCTTTCCCTCTGTACAGCAGCCTCTTCTGCATAAAGGTCTTTGTTGTCCTGCAGAAAGTAGAGCCAAATGATCAGTTCATTCATCAAAAAGCAAGTCACATACAGAGATGTGAAATTTACTGTCATCAAAGACCATACAGTGCAACTCCAAAATTTCAACTAAAAGTAACTGTTAATTAAACCAGCAATGATAATATGATAAATCTAGTAGCAATGAACTTTTTTTTTTTTTGGCTACTCAAAATCTTTACCTGAGCTGAAAATTCTTTTGATTGCACAAGGAAGTCCCGTATGTGATTCTTAAATGAGGACAAATCATTTCTTGACTCAAATAATCCATTCACAAATTGAGTGACCTGAAATCAATAGATCAGTGATATTGACTCGGTAAAAAAAAATAATAATAATCAATTTGATCTGAATCTTGTATAATACCTCAGCTGCAGTCATGTTGGGGAATGATGTACTCAGAAGTTTTATTGTGTATTCACAAACAAAAATTCCGTTATTTGGGTATTGGTATGGAACTGTAGCAGCATCCCACAAGGGCTCAGTCAACAAACCACTTTCAACCTGAAAACATTTATTGACCAAGATTAAACCTATGTTGCATCAGCTTTTCATTTTTCTTGAAGCATCCATGTCCTACGCATCTCTAGACATGAAGATATGACCCTCCAAGGACCCGCTAAATACGCGCAAATACTTTAGAAAAAATGAAACATACCCGTATCCGACACTCGTATCTGAGACCGAGTAAAATAGGATTAAACTGATACAAATCAGAAGACTATAAAGCACAGTAAAATACTTTACCAGCCAGAACAGTTGCTGTAAAACCAAGACATGCAACTTGAAGCCAGGTTTGTGAAATGTGTCTGTCAAGACAGCAAATACTTCTTGCTCAATAGTCAAAAAGTATGTTCGGTAGAACTGGTTGCAAAATTCAGAAGCCTGTCAAGGTACCAAAACCAAAAACTCAGCATCCCATACAATTCAGTTATCAACCAGGCAAAACCACAACACTGACCTGAAAGTTTTTCAGCATCTCCAGCAGAAGATTTAGACCAGTTTCTGCAATATTCCTTTCTGTATGCCGGAATGCCCAAACGATTGAATCCATAACAAGCTTTAATTGCTGATGAAGGTACACGAAAAAAGATAGTAATAAACAACAATTGCCTTGAAACTCTTTCTAATATCCAAAAAATATAGTAAGTGACATTAGGTAATAGTTGAAAAGGTAAAAGTTTAGACCGAAACAGAAATTTAAAGATTATTTCATTTTTTTAATTAAAGGACAGTTATAATATATCAGTAAAACAAAAACACTGAAGACCAACCTCACTTGACAACCGAATTAGCGCAGGAAAACAATGAGTAGCAATGGCACGAAGCAATGAAAAGAATTTAAGGCGATGTTCTGGGTAATCTTCAAAATTTTTAGTTATCATCTGCAAGGCATGGCAACAATAAATTATAGGCAAAGCAACTTAAGAATAAACTAAAAATTTCAACTTTAACTGGTGGTCTGCAAAGCAGCATCAGACTTACATGAGAAATGATCTAGAAAATATCTCCATAAAAGAAGGACAAAACAAAAGAAAATAAAACAGAAAACAAAAATTAACGAAAGGGCATTTTATTTAAAGACATTTAACAAACATTTTAAAACATATTATTTCCATGGTTTTTCTGATAATCTCCCGTGGCTTTAATGCACAAATATTAGAGTTCCTATTGAAGAGCTACTGCCCGTAGTACCATACTCTAAGCTTTACAAAGGGCTGAAACAACACCCTATTCCCCCATTCCCCATGAGCTCTTCCTCCCTTTAAAAACACATAAATGATATAGATATAAAAGTAAAGGCTCACCTCCAATGTGCATTGGAAAACAGCTTCAAATATACGGGAAACGTCATCTATCATTGCAGCTTTATACCTTCATGCATAAATAACCAGACCAAAAGATAAGAAATGCAAAGATTTGATACCTAAAAGTGAAATCAAAAATAACAAAACTAAAAGAGAAACGGTATTACTTCAGCAAGTGGCGGTAAGATAAAGAGAAGCTAAGTGCTGCATGTTTTAGGTACAAAGAAAATGTTGTCCTTAAAAAATTTAGCAACAAATGAAGCTTAGAAGTGTTCAATACAGCACCAATATTGGTCTGACCATATGGGAATAAAGCACCGATGTATAAAAATAAAACTAATTGCATTAATTTTGGCAAGCTTAATGTGCAAAGACAAAAAGGAATTCCCATATATTTTTAGCTGGGCCTAGAAGAAATATCAACAACAGAAAGATTCTCTAGTAAAATAAGGACTAGTAAACAACCCTCAAACAACTATAGGATCAAGAAGGGCTTCATGTACTCAAGAAGAAGTTGATTAATGTAACATCATATAAATGGAAGACTGTATGCAATGGTACCATACTTGTTTATTATTGTAGCAAAAAGTGACAAAACTTCAGATTCTCTAGCATCAGGTAAATTTCTAGCATAGTCACCAAGAACCGGATCCATCATAGGGGGAACAAATTGTTTCCCAATTTGTGGCTGATCTTCTGCCTTGTCCAAAAATGTTTCAATTAGCTTAAGAGTCTCCTTCTTAACAGATCTGCTTCATAAAGCACATTAGACAAACAAGAAAGTTATGGTTGAAAATAAACAAAAGCATGTCTGTAAAAAAACTAAACATCGGTCTCACCGTAGAAGTTTCACATAGGATGTTTTTGATGCGAAAGGCCCACCTTCAGCAATACTATTTGATATAAGCTCACTGTACATTCTGTTAAATTTTTATTTGAGCACCATAAATTACACATATAAGCCAAAAGAAAGTTCATAGAATTTCCATACTCAAACTTGCATTTTCCACTACTAAATCAAAAATTTTACCTGTATACATTGAGCATATCCAGAAAAATCAAAGAAATCTGGGTTAAGAAATACGTTCCAAGAGAACTGGCTGCACTAGTATTTGTCTGCAAAGTGAAAAGACTCATTCTAAGTCTCAGTAAATCCCAACAGGCAATGAATTATAACCATAGCATGTACATCAGAAATATCCAGTCTGCAAGGAATGATTAGCACTAATCCACCACCAAAAATCCAGTCAACAGAGACATGGTCACAAACCACTAAATTATCATAACAATCAAGAAACCCCCCCCCCCCAAAAAAAATAAACGGGAAACTTTCAGAATGAACTACCATTTAAAATTTTAGTTTTCATTTGCACAATGCAATAGAAACCACAGAAAAGCATAATATATCCTTCAGCACAAGGCAGATCCTTAACTAAGCTAAGAAAAATGAATGATATGCCTTAGCTCTACAAAAATTCAACAAGAGAAACTAAGAAAACAAAACAAATGAAAATAAGAGTACCTGTAGTATGTTTAGCACGGTTCTTATCACATCCTGATCTTTAAGGAAGTCAACACTTTGCCGTGCCTGCCCTATAATTTCACCCCATTTCTGCATAACAAGCAACACCCTAAGAAACAGGCTACCAGCACAATCTCACATACTTGCACGCAATGGCACAAACACATAACTACATATGAGAAACAAAAAGGCAATAGTTCCTCTCTCCATGATGAACCTGGTTGGGGAGTTCCATCAGTCTATGCAAGTATTCATCCCTCTTGTGGGGATCAGATTCTGCTTGGATCATATGACCAACCTGAAATTTAAAATTAAGAAAAAAGGGAAAATGAGCCTATCTAACAAAAGAATAGACATGCTAGGATCTTAATAGTACAGGCATGGAAAGGGAGGCTTACAGATTCATAAAATGTATGAATCTGATGAGGCTCTAGATCAGCGACCGTTGTTGCAAGAGCAGAAAGAAGTTCAGACACAAATGGTTCATTTTCTCCAACCTGAATTCACAAGATGCATTTCATCAGTATAACAGGTTTGACCTAACAATATATATATATATATATATATAAGTATATTGTCATAACCATAGAGGCGAAATGTCAAAAGTAGATGATACCTGCACAATCACAAATTTTCGCTTGCATTTCTGAACAATTTTCAAGAACGTGTCACAGGCCATATCCTGCAGCGTCCAACATGTTATATGAAGAAATTATAGTACAAAATAATAGCCAGTCTTGAATCATAGCATCACCAGTAGCAAGATCATAAATAATGAGATCCTTATAAACAAATAAAAGGAAAAATTCAACTTGCTGTGTACTTTCAATTACACTTTACAAATGTTTTAAGCAATAACAAACATATACTATAATAACAAGCAAATCAGTAATGTTAAGCTATAAGTGCTTTCACCATTGAATAACATTTCAGAAGATGAAAATTATTTCTTGTCCCAATGATTTTACCTGAACTCCTGGATGTGTTTCATGCATGAACTCAAACAATTTATTAACAACGGTTTTCAGGAACTTCCAATGAGCCCTTAAAAACCTTGGATATTGTCCAACAACATACCTGCAAACAAAACCAATAACAAACATCAAAACAAGAATGGCAATTTTAAAATACAGCATGCAGAAATTAGCAGCCATTAGCTTCCTTAAGGCACCTCCAGTCACCAATAAGCACATGCCACAGTAGAAGTGCCCAAAAATAGCCACAAAGTTCAAATAATAGCTCCAATCATAAAACCAAATGTGGCATCTTTTCAATGGTAACTGCATAGTCCAGAGAGAAACCAACATGGAAAGCGCACCACACTCTTGAAATTACATATTCTTACATGATGTTACTAGCAATAACAGCTTTATTGTCTTTCCCTTTTGTGATTTCACACAAATTCAACAAATCACGAATCACCATCACCAGAAATCTGTTTTCCTGCAATGAACACCAAACATATTAATTAATACCAGCAAAAAGCATGTAAGGAGGGAGGAACTAGCAACTCATGAAAGTATCTGCTGATATGTGTACATCACTTCATGTCAGGCAATGTTTTCACTCTCTAGAAACTAATAAATCCTTAGCTCCCAATAAAATCTTTCTTCCATCAATGAGCTTGTGGTTAATAATTCTTGGTGTAGATAGAAGGATACCTGGTCTTCCATCATGGAACCAGAAATAGATCCTATTGCCCAGCATAATGTGTTCAAATTGTTCCAACTCCAATCCTCACCACTCAATTGCTTTCTTAATTTCTTTAGCATCTGCATTACATAGATAATGAAACAAATCCATATTGAATTGTATTCTATTGAATCACATAAATTTAGAAAACACCATAAGCTTCAAAAAAGAACGACCAATAGAAAATAATTAATGCATAAGTACCCCAAAGAAAATAAAAATTTAAAATCCAAGACCGAACTATAATAGAAAGAGACTCCATTCTCCCTAGATTCTCAGAACTTGAAAGTTGACTTCTTTTTTTCTCTGATGATTCCTTGGTCTGCCATTACATTAGTGATACATATGCAACAGAATATTTACATGCCAGATTGCCACAGTTGTTTAGAGAAGATAATGGACGGAGGAAATTTTTCATTTTTATTAGTGAACACAATTCCCTACCAGACAGCAAAATTAGGTCAGAAAGCAGTAAATAACATCATTTAACTTTTGGAAAACAGAAAATTATAAACGTATCATAGTCATCCTATACCTGCTTTTCGGTATCATCGTGATCTAGGTGAGACAAATAAATCAATGTCTCCCTCATAATCTGCAACATATAACTTCATTAACAATGGAATCCAGGAGAAAACAACCAATTCAAAAATATATATATTTATTAAAAGGCTAATACCAAAACATTAACATCCAAAATAAGATAATATCAAATATAAGCTTCTAAAACCTAAGCTTTTGGATAATAAAGATTTGAAGTTTTTGTTTCCACATATCAAGTGCAGCATATGGTAGAGACAATAAAAGAAACTTAATTTACAAGATAGAGGCATCTTTAGACAAAAGATAAACATATCAAGCAGATATTTTACTAGGTGGACGTTACAGATAATGACAAGAAGAAAAATACTAAGACTGTCTAATGAAGAAAGCCACAATTAATTTATACATTTTTAGGGGATTAAAAGATTAAGACCTCGTGAATGGGAATTAAATATTGTGAAAGTTAAGTCATCTATATTAAGCATTACACATTTGATATTGGGGATTTTTCACCTTATACTGAACAAGAACATCATTGTCTTTCATTGTCTCTCGAACAATATTGCCATTTTCATCTTCAACTATAAGAACCTCCTCAGGCTTAGCCATACGACAAATCATGAGCATTCTCAACTTTGACATTGCACCAGTATAAAGTTGTCGTCGTTGCAAGAGCTGGGCACCAGGCCCATCGACCATTCCAGGAAACAAAGGCACCTTTCAGATTCAATTCATTGACAAGAATTAAGTGACCCTTCCACAGTAATCTAGAAATGGCAAATGTTACCGTAATTTACATTCACAAAAGCTAAAGCCAACAACAATTTACAGAAGTAAGATAGTGCTATCTAGAGTTATTAATAACAATTCCAAGTCAATTTCAACAGACAGGAAGAAAACCATTTAAAAAATGGATAATATCTAACAAGTCATCCATCTAACCATGCAAAAAGAATAAACCAACATGATTTTTTTTTTAACACACTTTCTAATATACATAGCTAGATTTGAGGGCAATAATAAATACGTCGCCTATGCCATTGTTTCCAGTTGGCATACCTCTCAGATAAAAAGCCAGAAGAGGAAGATTTTAAGAAAAAGGTGGCTAAAAGAAAAAAAAGTTACATGATTTGCTGCCCGTAGACATCATAACCCTTAAGCTATAATGGAGATCTGCGGTAGTTCCCCATATTGCAAATCCTTTACAACAAATAGCTTTAAAGTAAATATAAAATAATCCCAATACCTGCAGTCCCGTCATGTTTGCAGTTGTTGCAGGATTATCCAGGTTATGATGTGCATCAAATAGCTCCAAGACCAATGAGTTCCAATAGTCCAAGCAAACCTATTTAACCAGAAGATAAGAAACATAATACTTTAGAACAAATTCTTAAAGGTTAAAAAAGGAACAAGTTGATACAACACATAATTCGCAAATGAAGGATATTAAATTGCCATGATACCTTAAAGACCTCTGTATCATCCACATAAGATATGCTGATAAGATACTCCAGACCCATTAACAATGCAGAAATATTTTCTTGTACAGTCTCCAGCACCCGAATATGAAACTGAAAACAATGATCAATCCTTTATTAACAATCTGCTTAATCAAAAAGAAGAAAAAACCAACTGTAAAATATGTATTAGAACAACAATATTTGTATTTTGGATCATTCTTCGCGAGCATAGAGTGACTCGTCAACCACATCAGACGCGGGACTCAAGTCGGTGCTAAACCAACCCTATCACTCATTAACCATCTTCACCTTACGATCCGAAGGAGCTTTGCTGGTTTCATAGGGAACTTACCTTGTAGAATGAAGTGAAGAACAGTGCCAAATTCTGCATAAATGCCTGCAAAAATAACATAAAACAATAAGTTTGCATAGACAAAATTTAATAAAATCAAAAAGTAAGCCAAAAAAGAAGCATCTGACAGGAAATATACCTGTTCCTCACTGGTTCCATGTGCATAAGCCTGAGGGATGTTCGTAGTTGGAGGCAGAATGGTCTACAAACATCCCAAAAAGTACCCAAATATTAACAATAGGAAAAGAAAGAACTAAAGAAAAGCAACATCAGATATATATATATATATATATCAAGCCAATTAAATAAAAAACAATGAGCCTTTTCTGCAAAGCTAAGTTCTAAGTGCAAATCACAATGAACTTATACAGTACATGCTGACACACACCTGCAACTGGACCATGAATATATTGTACATCTTGACATATTGCACATTATAGTAGTCTCCAAAATTTAAGGTAGCAACCTGCAATCATCCATAAATGTAATAAATAAAGCTCAACATTCTTAGAGTGACAAGAATATTAACTTTATTCCACTTGGGAAAAGTTCTAAAAAAACATTTACCTCTGTTAGACACTGGAGGGTGAGATTCCGATACGACGGCACAAGGAAAAATTTTAGGAGTGTTTCCAGCTGTTAAACACATTAATACAGAATGAAAAGTGAATCAATGATAACGATAATAAATCAAAACAACCTCATCAAAAAAAGTTGCATGCACAAAACATTGACAGCTGAGTCATTTGAGAAATCAAGAATTATTTACCAATGCTGATTCAAAAATATAGCCCAGAGGAATCCAGGAAAGAAATGCATGCAACGTGGCTAAAGTAGCCCGTATAAGCTCTGTTCTTTGAGAAGCTGATAGTACGTATAAGCATAACTCATGAATGAGTTGAAACTCGCTGTAGAAAACCAACAAAACATTTAGCAAGATGAATTCCGCAAAGAACAAACAAAACACATAAACTAGCTTGGAAGAATAAAATTACCATCAGTGAGACCATATACTGCTTAATTCGAACAGCTAGGTAAATTCCATAATCAATAATACGATGTTAATGGGAGAGCTTCAACCATTTTCTTTGTACCAACCAAAAAAAGATGAGATCTTCATCAGATTCTAGACTATTTAATACTTTTCACATGCAGAATCAAAAAAAAAAAAAAAAAGCTGGACGTTAGATAGCTTAGAAGGCGCCAAACTTGATATTTAAGAGGTGGGAAGTTACATGGACTCAGGTATCAGTATCCGACAGTGGTATGTATTCAACTATGTAAATCATCTTTTGTTTAAAATTTTGAACCATGAAATTGGCTAAATAGAATCCAAAAATCAGATAGGGTACATGGATACCTTAAAAAGTCATAAGAATGTCTTACATAAAGATATATATAAATGTAAATAACGCAATACCATATATAAATAAGTACGTTTATTTACTTCTATATTCATAAAATTGTATATAAATTATCCACCTCTAAATATGTTTCGTATTATTTAATTAATTTCATTTAAAATATTATTTATACCATTGTATTCACAATTAAATACAATAATCTTTCTTGAACTCATTCCTTTTGCCAAAATATACCTTTGTTAAAGCCATAGCTTCAGCCAGAACACCAAAATCAACCAATAACTTTTGTCTATTCCACCAATCAATTTCCATCTTCATCTCCAATTACTAGCCCAAACTTCAGTCCAAACAACCTAGTCAAGATACAAAGATGAAAGAGGAACCTAACGGGGATAAGGAAGTGGTGTACGCATCAAACCAGAGAAAGGATAGACCACACTTCTTCTTCCTCCTCCAGTTGCAACAGTCACAACAGCCATGTCCACTTTTGTGATGAAGCCAAACTCAAATTATGAGCCGTATCCTACTGATGAGGTGTCAGGCATTGGTATGACAACCACCATTAAAGAGTCTATGTAACAAAGGTGGCAGGACATTTTGGTCATGTTTCTTTCTGACCTGTTTTTCACATACTGTTTGACCTAATCTCATGTCTTGTTGCCAATTTAATGCACAAGCCATGAGTCCATATGCCAAATATCATTTGACAACTGGCGAACACAATTTGCAAGACACAGTTTCCCAAACATGCCACGTCCACAAATCATAGTTGTTAACATGATCACCGAGAGGGGCATATCCAAGGGCAGACAGATGTGCCAAAAATTTAAGCAGAACGTTTTTCAGACAAAACTTTGATTTCCATGACTTAGAATTACTAACAACTGAGCTTTGGGCTTTCCGTTTAATAGAAAAAAAAAAAGAACCATTCAATTAGAGTTTAGAAATATTATACAACAGTAACAAAAATACAAACAGAGATCTTACCAATGCACATCCAAAAATTGTATACAGCAACAATTAGAAAATAGAAACTAAAATGTAAACAGAAATCTCAACAATAGACAGCCACAAAAGCATAACTTGATCTCAAAATAAGAAAAACATTCTCACCTGTTTAATGATTGTTTAAGCTCCTTAATTTTTTGTTGAGTCATTTCACCTCTTGAGAAATCAAAAACTTCTTCACTTAGAAGCTGACCACAGAAAAGCTTGTGTTACCATCACATTCTGCATCCAGTTTTAGTAAGGAAGAATTCTAATACAAAACTTACTTTCAGTATTGCCATACAATTTTCGCATATTGTTTCACTAGTTTTTGCAGCTGCAACAAGATCAGGAATGAAGCTTTGCCATCTAGCTGGCCAATCATGCTTTAAGATCTGTAAATTCAGTAGGCATATAATTTTTTAGATTACAATTACCATATAAATGGATTTCTTGTAATCATTAATTTCCTCTCATTTTAGATTAAAGAAGAAGTAATACTTGTGAAATCTTCTAAGGAGGAATTTATAAATAATATTTTTTGTATTATAACTTGTAAAGATTGCCCTTGATAAAATAAAATAAAATAATAAAGGCAAACAGATAAAGCCCCAACTGCAGGCCAAATAATTTGTAACAAACTCCATGACCTCTAAAGCAAGCTTGCCCCTTTATGAAATACATTTTTTGTAGGGCAGGTGAGTTTTACCTGAACCAATATGATATTTAGCTTGTTGACATACAACCTTTCCGCACGAAAGGAGGCCTCGTTGCTTGACAACTAGTACAAGAGAAAGAACATGTAAGATTGAATATAAAAAAAAAGGGGAAATGAATGGGATAAAAGGTACTAAATTTTGAGATTTCTCAGTCCAACGAGAAAAATCAATTAAAAGCTCTTTTACCTGTACAATGACTTCAGAAATGTAATTTTTCATTCCATCTCGCTGCTCAACAGGCAAAGCATTCCATCTATACTTGATAACACCTTCAAGAACCTGTAGAAATGCATAGCAAAAAGCTCATTAAAATCATCAGATTGAATGGAGGATTTCAAATTTTTCTAACAGTATTTGCAATACTCAAGTCATTTGTTAGAAAAAGTTCTTCAAAAGTACCAATCACCAAGGCAGCCACAAGGGCAAGACAAAAGAATCAGGTACAAGCACCATTCACAACACAGGAATGTGAACTCCCTTGAGCAAGTTTGCCATAGTAGCAATTATAGATTAAAAAAATGAAAAAATGAAAAAAAAAACTCATTTTGACTGACCTGCAAGGCAAAGAACTTGGTATTCAGGCTCTTTGTCTGCTGCAAGATGTGCACAACTTGAAGCCACATATCTGGGTTATTCTGTAAATCTCGCAAGATGAGATCTGCATGTGCTCTCTGCAAAGTGATGCACAGTTAAGGGAAAAATATTAAAAAAAAAAAATGATGATAAGACCAAGCCAAAATATAATTATAGCCCAATAAGGCATGTCATATACGAAAAAACAAAAGCGACTAGTCAAATGCCAGAAATATAATAGTGGTAGTAACTATCAGACAAATCATTCACTTTTATCAATAGTGCAACCAGAATAAAATTGATGATGTTTGATCAACAAGTTGAAATCACAACTATTACTGAATTGTAAATGAGACTCTAAGACTTAGAATTTTTTTTTTTTTTCATTGAGGTAGATAGACTTAGGATTATTAATTTGGAGAGGGAAACATTACTATTATAAAGGTCTTTTGCCACTAAAAACAACGGCATCAGATTAACTCTAGTCAAAAAGTAAATTTAACTATTGATCCCATAATTTAACCTCAAAAAGATTGTCCATAATCATAGTAAACTCACAACAGATAATTTTAACTGCAGAAGAAAGTTTCAACTACAACTGCCTGGTTTCTAGAAGAACAAGTACCATCACCATAAAAATATAAACTGTAACTGAAAGTAATTAGTCCAAAAATTAATCATGGTCAGCAACCTAGGGAATTAAGGTCTCACACAGATCTTCCTAAAATTCTTGAGCATAAACAACCAAACTAGATGACCTTTTTTTTTCAGCCAATAAATACATAATATGTTCAGCTATAGAGAAACCAAAGTAAAATAAAAACAAGAAAAAGAAAGGATGAATGCATAAACGTGATCACCTGCTACAGCACGTTAGACAGAATAAGAGAACAGAAAATAAGTGACAAGAGAGAATAAAATAAACTAAAAGAAATTCAACTTTTCTCTTGTTATTTTGGTAACAGGACTGATAAAACAAAATGAGTTATTAATGATTCAAAGGGCATATTCATCAATGTGCAAACAATAAAGAATGCACTATCGGGTTTCATCTCTCTCCAAATCTATTAATTTTTACAGGGATTTGAAAAGTTGGTCAAAGCAAGAGAAATATAATTCTCTTTTTTTTTTTCTCAATTCTATCACAATAATTACATTCGAATGGAACAAATATAAACCCTATCAAACCAAAAAGGGCTAAAAACCAAGATACATCTGCTAAAGACTTCAACAGTCAACACTCCTTTGTTCTTTTTTTATAGCAGAAAAGAATTCTTACAATTTGTGTTTAAAAAAAAAAGATACTTCAGAATTGCCCATAGCAAACTAGAAAGAAATTAAAAGTCCTAACTAAAAAATGGAATCAAGTAACTCACTCACATTAAACCCCAGAAAATTCAAAAAGTTCCACCAAATCCCCCTCCCCCAAATGCCCAGCCATATTAAAACCTACGAACCCAAAATCCTCCAAAATGCCCAGCCATATTAACCTTTAATGGAAAAATGCCAACTGCGACAATGGCACAGACTGAAACAAACTTTTGCAAGACGATTAAAGCTGGTTTTCTCAAAATTCTTTCTAAGATGGGCAGCTCATTAATTTCAAGTTATTGTGTGCACCAATTCTTGTTGGAAAAATTAAACATGCCTTATCATTTGTTCAAAGATGTTACACTGGGGTAATGTTGCTTGAAGCTATTTCATTGGAGCCTTATAAGGCAGTAGACGTTGCAATGAACAGATTAGATGGTGGTGAGAATCCAATTCTCTGGAGCCCACTTATGGATATTGTTGAAAGGCATTCTCCTATGCTACCACATCTCAAAGGTCTCCAAAATGGCGATACGAGTGCTATGAAACAGGTTGTTTCTCATCGTTTTGGTGGTACTCCAATGTTCTTGATCAATGCTGGTTATAGCTGTTTAGTTAATGAAGCAAAACTGGTTCTTGAGAGTAGGGATACACAGAGTTGGAAAATCCTTGAGGAGAAGGATGTTTTGAAGGGAGAGGTATCGTTACAGGTCAAATGTGTGCATTGTAACCTTAGTGGTAGTATCGTAAATGTTGGTTTTAAGTGGATTACATAATGCATAATAATGCAGATTTACGGTTATGAAAAAACTGTCTCTCTCTTTCTCGATTCTTCTCCCTCTCTTCTCTAATCCTTATCTTTCCACCTTTCTTCTACAATTCTCTATTTCTTTATCTCTAATGCAATCTTACTGATTCCCTTATTAATTTGACCCCTATAAGCTCCCCTTACTTTATTGGAACCAAACAGAAAACTACTTTCAACTAAAAATATTGGAACCAAAATATAAATTTATCCCCTTACTTCCCAGTCAAACAGTCAAGTAAGGGAAACAGAAAGCATGTAACTATAGTAAAAAAAAAAAAAAAAAGAGCAATGAAATAATCGAACCTCTTGTTTAGATCCGGTGCCGTAAAAGGCCGCCACGGTAGCGTCCAGTAAGGAGACATCAATTGGCTGACTCAAATCCCTAAGCCTCTCAGCTGCCATATCTTAGCGCAAAATAAAAAAAAAGAACTCCCCTTTCCACTTCCCCCAAAATAAATCCCAACACTATAACCCACTAGAAATATTACTTAGCAAAAACCCTAGAAACCGTACGGACCGAACCCTAACAAATCCGTGGATCTTTTCAACAAAGAAAGAAGGGAAGGGTAGAGGGCTTTGGGGAGTGAAAAATAGTCCTTTAGAGAGAGAGAGACGAAGAACTTACATATATTACTCTGAGAGTGATAATGTTTTGAAAAAAGACAGAAAAATGACAGCTTAAAATTGAAGCAGAGAAACAGAGAGCGAGGTTTTTCAAAATGATAGGGCAATAAAAATATTCATATTATAAATTTTTTATTATTATAATTAAAATATTATATATTTACATAATTTTATACATTAATATTTATTTTTATATAATTTTTAATATATAATATTATATCATATCCTAAAATATTTTTATTTTTTATTTTTTTTTCTTTTGGCATTTTATAAAATAAATATTTAAATTATTAATTTTGAGGCAGACAGACAGCAAGAGAGTGAGAGCGACGTGAGCTGAGGTGAAAAGTGAAAGATTGTAGTGTTACAGAATGGATGTTGGACTTCTTTTATTGGTAGACATGATAATATATTATTCATAGTAGTTTTATTAATTTTGAAAATAATTTTATACACATTTTTTTAAATAATTAGTATGTAAATAAGGAGCTTGTATTAAAAAAAACTCGAATTTAATTTTCTTGTGTAGTGTTCAAGTTTGAGTATTTTAATTAAATTTTTAATTAATATTAAAAGAGAACTCTAGTCGAACTCATACTTGATATCAAGTTTGAAACCTAGCATAAAAATGAAGTTTATTTTTGTTAGGTAAACAAATATAATCGAATAAGCATAAGTAATTTAATTTTTGTTTTCAATCAAGCTCAAGTTTTAAAAGTACAACTCAATTGAGCTTAAACCAAGTTTCGAGCTATAAGTTTTAAGTTAAGCTCATTCTTGAACTTGTTACTGCCTAAACTTAACTCGACTCGATTGCATCTTAATTCAAACTGTTCTTTTTAGATCTAATTAGCAAAATCATTTTAATTCTCTAGCAGTAAAATAATAGTATGATTTTATTTTTATATAAAATAATTAAATTTTGAAATTCATTATTCTTTAATTAGTTTTTAGTTAAATATTTTTTTAAATGCATGATTTAGATCAAATTTTATGATTAGTCCCTGCATTATAATTAGTGGTGGATTTAGTCCCTATACCTTTACTCAATATATTCAACTCTCTTTACGTAATTTTTGATTGATTCAGGTCCAATTAATAACTCCATTTATTCTTGTCACTAATTTTTGCTGATGTGACAATTGATTGTCTAACATGAAGTTTAATATTTTTTACACAACTTTTAAAAATATTCTGACTGGTCGAAATTTAAAAATTTTTAAGTAATTTTCATGCAATAATAAATTTATTTTTATAATTTTAAAAAAAAAGCAATATGACCTAAGAAAATCTAAACTCATTCGTGTGTTCAAATATTAACCATAACAAACATAATAAGATCAAAATCCTTCTTAAACCCTTCTTGAATCCTTATCCTTAACCAAAACAACTTCCTATTAGATAAATAACTTGTGGTATCCAAAGGAAA
>JBBYHO010517214.1:0-18989 GCA_038382025.1 Adansonia gregorii | reverse complement strand
AGTGGAACATTCTATTTTCAAAGTAAAATCCAGAGGTCATTTTCATCGAAAATCTCTATGTTCCCCATCTCTTCGGGACATATATGAGATTAAATCTTTTTCATCAAAACTTGGATTATTTTTATAAGATTCATGCATTTGAAGAGGGTTATACCAAAATAGTGACAGTTAAGATCGAAAGAATTGAAACCGAGATAAGACATAGCCAGTAAGGTACCAATTTTGGGCATCGTGAAGAGGTTCATACCTCATCGTGTGTAACCAACTCCCGAACCCAAATGGTGAATCTTTGCATTACGTAGACCACGGGATCGATGTTTTGAGTTTCCTAACTCGAAACATAGGTTTCAATGGGCATCCAATCATGCCTAGCCCAAAATGATCGGTGGTGACTCCAAGCGTTGGCCATTTTGTGATGGTCATACGGGACCAATAAGTTGAGTGATTTGTTTTATGGTCCCCCTCACTGTATAATAAGTCAAGAATCCATACATTCTCGTTCGCATCACATTGCCAAAGAATAGTCTTTGTCAAAAAGACATTTTCCAAGTCAGGAAAATATTTTAAGTCATATGCACTCTTAGATCCGTGAGGATCCACCCCAGGGTACGTTGCGACAGTGTTCTTAAAGCTCAATCACAAAAAGAATGAAGTTTGTTATGAGAATCCATGTTCATCATATCTATGGGATAAACTTTGATCTAAGGAAAATAATGAAAAGAAAAACTTTTCTTGAGAAACCAAAGGATCAATATCATGCATCCTAATACGATGAATATGTTTTTATAGATTAATCACAAAAAGAAAGGGGATTATTGCAAGAATCTATGTTTGTCACATCTAAGTGATGAACTATGATATAAGGAAAATAATGGAAAGAAAAGCTTTTCTTTTAAAACCAAAGCATCGATATCATGCATCCCAATAAGGTGAATGTATTTTTATCACCCAATCACAGGAAGAATGGTCATTGTTGTGACAATCCATGTTTGTTACATCGATGGTATGGACTTTGATTTTAAAGAAAATAATGGAAAGAAAAGCTTTTATTGTGAAACCGATGATCAATATCATGCATCCTAATAAGGTGAATGCATTTTTATAGCCCAAACATAAAAAGAAAAGAGATTGTCATAAGAATCCATGTTTGTCACATCTATCGAATAAACTTTGATCAAAGGAAAATGACAGAAAGAAAAGCTTTTATTATGAATCCAAAGCATCAATATGATGCATCCTAATAAGGTGAATGTGCTCTTAAAATTCAATCACAAAAAGAATGGTGTTTGTTATAAGAATCCATGTTCATCACATCAATGGCATGAACTTTGATTCTAAGGAAAATATGGAAAAAAAAAATTATTCTTTGAAACCAAAGCATTGACATCATTCACCCTAATGAGGTGTATTTGTTCTTATAGCCTAATCACAAAAAGAATGGAAATTGTTATGACAATCCATGTTTGTCACATCTATGGGATAAACTTTGACTCTATGAAAAATAATAGAAAGCAAAGCTTTTCTTGTGAAATGAGTGCATCAGTATCTTGCATCCCAATGAGGTGATTGTGTTTTTATAGCCCAATCACAAAAAGAAAAGTACTTGTTACGAGAATCCATGTACGTGAGTTTTATGGGATGAACTTTGATCTAAGGAAAATGATGAAAAGAAAAGCTTTTCTACTAAAACCAAAGCACCAATATCATGCATCCTAATGAGGTCAATGTGTTGTTAAAGGTCAACTACAAAAAGAATGAAGTTTGTTATGAGAATTGATGCCATCACATTTATGGAATGAATATTAATTTTGAGGAAAATAATGGAAAAAAACATTTCTTGTGAATTGAAAGCATCAATATCATGCATCTTAGGTAGGCAAATATGTGTTTATAGCAAAACCACAAAAAAAGAGATTGTTATGAGAATCCATATTTGTCATATCCATGTGATTAATTGTGATCAAAAGAAAACGATGGAAACAAAAGCCTTTCATGTGAAACGAAAGCATCAATATCATGCATCCTAATGAGGTGAATATGCTCTTAAAGCTTAATCACAAATAGAATGGAGTTTCTTATGAGAATACACATTTGTCACATCTGTGGGATGAATTTTGATCTAAGGAAAATGATGGAAAGAAAAGCTTTTCTTGTGAAAGCAAAGCATCAATATCAGGCATCCTAATGAGGTGAAAGCTTTTTAAAGCTCAATCACAAAAAACATGGAATTTGTTATGAGAATTCATGTTCGTCACATTTATAGGACAAACAGTAATTCTAAGGAAAATGATGGAAAGAAAAGGTTTTCTTTTAAAATGAAAGCATAAATATCATGCATCATAATGAGGTGAATGTGTTTTATAGCCCAATCACAAAAAAAAAGAGGTTGTTATGAGAATTCGTGTTAGTCATATCTATAGGATGACACTGATCTAAAAAGATGATGGAAAGTAAAGTCTTTATTGTGAAACCAAAACATCGATATCATGCATCCTAATGAGGTGAATGCATTTTTATAGCTTGATCAGAAAGAAAAGAGATTGTTATAGGGATCCAAGTTCATCACATCTATGGGATGAACTTTGATTAAAGGAAATTGGTGGAAAGAAAGCTGTTATTGTGAAACCAAAGCATCAATATCATGCATCTTAAAGAGGGGAATGTGCTCTTAAAGCCCAATTACAAAAAGAATGGAGTTTGCTATAAGAATCCATGTTCATCACATCTATGGGATAAACTTTGATCTAAGGAAAATGATGGGAAAAAAAGCTTTTTTTATGAAGCCAAAGCATCAATATCATGCTTCCTAATAAGGTGAACGTGTTCTTAAAGCCCAATCATAAAAAGAATAAAGTTTGTTATAAGAATCAATATTCATCAAATCTGTGGGATGAACTTTGATCTAAGGAAAATGATGAAAAGAATAACTTTTCTTGTGGAACCGAAGCATCAATATCAGGCATCCTAATGGGGTGAATGAGTTATTAAAGCTCAATCACAAAAACGATGGAATTTGTTATGGGAATTCATGTTCATCACATTTATGGGATGAGCATTGATTTTAAGGAAAATAATAGAAAGAAAAGCTTTTCTTCTGAAACAAAAGCATAAATATCATGCATCCTAATGAAGTGAATGTGTTTTACAACCCAATCACAAAAAAAAGGTTGTTATGAGAATTCATGTTAGTCATATCTATAGGATGAACATTGATCTAAAAAAATGATGGAAAGTAAAGTTTTTATTATGAAACCAAAACATCGATATCATTCATTGTATTGAGGTGAAAGCGTTTTTGTAGCTTGATCAAAAAGAAAAGAGATTGTTATGGGAATCCAAGTTCATCACATTTATGGGATGAACTTTGATTAAAGGAAAATGGTGGAAAGAAAAATTATTATTGTGAAACCAAAGCATGAATATCATGCATCCTAAAGAGGTGAATGTGCTCTTAAAGCCCAATCACAAAAAGAAAGGAGTTTGCTATAAGAATCCATATTCGTTATATTTATGGGATAAACTTTGATCTAAGGGTATTAAAATGGAAAGAAAAGCTTTTCTTGCGAAACCAAAGCATCAATATCATGCTTTATAATGAGATGAATATGTTCTTAAAGCCCAATGACAAAAAGATTGAAGTATGCTATAAGAATCCGTGTTTGTCACACCTACGGGATGAACTTTGATTAAAAGAAAATGATGGGAAGAAAAGCTTTTATTCTAAATTCAAAGCATCAATTTTATGCATCTAATGAGATGAATACGCTCTAAAAGCTCAATCATGAGAAGAATGGATTTGTTATGAGAATCCATGTTTGTCACATCTATGGGATAAATCAAAACATCAATATCATGCATCCTAATAAGGTGAATGTGTTTTAGAGCCCAATCATAAAAAAAAAGGAGCATGCTGTGAGAATTCATGTTCATCATATCTATGGGATGAAATTTGATCTAAGAAAAATAATGGAAAGAAAAGCTTATATTATGAAACCAAAGCATCAATATCATGCATCATAATGAGGTGAATGTGTTTTATAGCCCAATCCCAAAAATAATGGAGGTTATTAGAGAATCCATGTTCCTCACATCTATGGGATGACTTTTGATCTAAGAAAATGATGGAAAGTGTTGTTTTTATTTTGAAACCAAAGCATCAAATATCATGCATCCTAATGTGGTGAATGTATTTTTATTGCCAAATCATAAAATGAAAGGAGATTTTTACAGGAATTCATGTTCATCACAACTATGGGATGAACTTTGATTAAGGAAAAATAATGGAAAAAAAAGCTTTTATTCTGAAACCAAAGCATCAATATCATGCATCCTAAGAACGTGAATGTGTTCTTAAAGCTTGATCACAAAACGAATGGAGTTTGTTACAAGAATCCACATTTGTCACATTTACGAGAATCCATATTTGTCACATCATGCACCTTAGTGAGGTGAATGTGTGTTTATCAACCAATCATAAAAAGAATGGTAACTATTATGACAGTTGATGTTTGTCACATCTATGGGGTTAACTTTGATTCTATGGAAAATAATGGAAAGAAACGCTTTTCTTGTGAAACAAATGGATCAATATCATGCATCCTAATGAGGTGAATATGTTTTATAACCCAATGCCAAAAAGAAAGGAGGTTGTTATGAGAATCCATGTTCGTCACATCTATGCAATAAACTTTGATCTAAGGAAAATGCTCGAAAGTAAAGTTTTTATTGCGAAACCAAAGCATCAATATCATGCATCCTAATGAGGTGGATGTGTTTTTAGAGCCCAATCATAAAAAAGAAAAAAGATTATTGTGAAAATCCATGTTCCTCACATCTATAGGATGAACTTTGATCGTAGGAAAATGACAAAAAAAAAGCTTTTACGGTGAAACCAAAACATTAATATCATCATTGTAATGAGGTGAATGTGTTCATAGCCCAATCTCAAAAAATAGAGGTTGTTGTGAGAATCCATGTTTTCATATCTATAGGATGAACTTTGATCTAAGAAAATTATAGGAAATAAAGTTATTATTTTGAAACCAAAGCAATAATATCATGCATCCTAATGAGGTGAATGTGTTTTTCTAGCCCAATCATAAAAAGAAAGGAGATTGTTAGGGGAATTCATATTCATCACACCTACCGGATGAACTTTGATTAAATGAAAATAATGGAAAGAAATGCTTTTATTCTAAAACTAAAGCATCAATATCATGCATCTTAATGAGATGAATGTGTTTTTCTAGCCCAATCATAAAAAGAAAGAAGATTGTTAGGGGAATTCGTATTCGTCACACCTACGGGATGAACTTTGATTAAATGAAAATAATGGAAAGAAAAGCTTTTATTCTAAAACCAAAGCATCAATATCATGCATCCTAAGAAGGTGAATGTGTTCTTAAAGCTTAATCACAAAAAGAATGGGGTTTGTTATGAGAATCCACATTTTTTATAACTATGGGATAAACTTTAATCAAAGGAAAATGATGGGAAAAAAAAGCTTTTCTTGTGAAACCAAAGGATCAATATCATGCATCCTAGTGAGGTGAATGTGTTTTTATAGACCAATTGCAAAAAGAAAAGAGATTATTACGAGAATCCATTTTCATGACATCTAAGTGATGATCTATGATATAAAGAAAATAATGAAAAGAAAAGCTTTTCTTTTGAAACCAAAACAACCATATCATGTACCCTAATAAGGTGACTGTTTTTTTATCACCCAATCATAAAAAAAGGGTAACTATTATGACAATCCTTGTTTGTTACATCTATGGGGTTAACTTTGATTTTATGGAAAATAATGGAAAGAAATGCTTTTCTTATGAAATGAAAGGATCAATATCATGCATCCTAATGAAGTGAACGTGTTTTATAGCCCAATCCCAAAAAGAAATGAGGTCATTAAGAGAATCCATGTTCTTCACATGTAAGGGATGAACTTTGATCTAAGGAAAAAGATCGAAAGTAAAGAAAAAGCTTTTTTCCAAAGGATCAATATGATGTATCCTAATAAGGCAAATGTGTTTTTATAGATTAATCATAAAAAGAAAGAAGATTGTAATGAGAATCCATGTTCGTCACATCTATGTGATGAGCTATGATATAAGGAAAATATTAGAAAGAAAAATTTTTCTTATGAAACCAAAGCATTGATATCGTGCACCCCAATGAAGTGAATCTGTTTCTATAGCCCAATCACAAAAAGAAAGAAGATTGTTATGAGAATCCATGTTCATCACATTTCTAGGATGAACATTGATTCTAAGGAAAACAATGGAAAGAAAAGCATTTCTTGTGAAAGCAAAGCATTAATTTCATGCATTCTAATGAAGTAAATGTGTTTTTGTAGCCCAATCACAAAAAAAAAGTACTTGTCATGAGAATCCATGTCTATCATATCTATGGGATGAACTTCGATTCTAAGGAAAATAATGGAACGAAAGTTTGCTTGTGAAACGAAAGCATCAATATCATGCACCCTAATGAGGTGATTATGTTTTGATAGCCCAATCACAAAAGGAAGAGAGATTATTGCGACAATCCATGCACGTCAAATCTATGGGATGAACTTTGATCTAACAAAAATGAGGGAAGTAAAGCTTTTCTTGTTAAACCAAAGTTTCAATATCATGCATCCTATTAAGGTGAATGTGTTTTTAACGCTCAATTGTAAGAAGAATGGAGTTTACTATGAGCATCCCACATTTATGGGATAAGCATTGATTCTAAGAAAAATGATGGAAAAAAAAAGCATTTCTTATGAAATGAAAGCATCAATGTCATGCATCCTAAGGAGGTAAATGTGTTTATATAGCCAAATCACAAAAAGAAAGAAGATTGTTAAGAGAATCATGTTTATCGCATCTATGTGATTAATTTTGATCTAAAGAAGATGATGGAAACACAAGCTTTTCTTGTGAAACCAAAGCATAAATATAATGCATCCAATGAGGTGAATATGTTCTTATAGCCTAATTAGAAATAGTGGAAATTGTTTAGAGAATCCATGTTTGTCACATCTATGGTATGAACTTTATTCTATGGAAAATAATGGAAAAAAACTTTTTTCTTTTGAAACGAAAGCATCAATATCATGCATACTAATGAGGTGAATATGTTTTTAAAGCTTAATCACAAAATGAATGAAGTTTGTTATGAGAATCCATGTTCGTCACGTCTATGGGATGAACTTTGATCCAAGGCAAATGATGGAAAGAAAAGCTTTTCTTGTGAAACAAAAGCACCAATATCGAGCGTTCTAACTAGGTGAATGTGCTCCTAAAGCTCAATCATAAGAAGAATGGTGTATGAGAATCCATGTTCATCACATTGATGGGATGAACTTTGATTCTAAGGAAAATAATGGAAAGAAACCTTTTTCTTATGAGGCGAAAGCACTAATTTCATGCATCTTAATAAGGTGAATGTGTTTTATAGCCCAAACCCTAAAAGAACAGATGTTGCTATAAGAATCCACATTCGTCAAGTCTATTTGATGAACTTTTATCTAAGGAAAATAATGGAAAGAAAAGCTTTTATTATGAAACCAAAGCATCAATTTCATGCATCCTAACAAGGTGATCGTGTTTTATAGCCCAATGATAAAAAGAAACGAGAATGTTACGAGAACCCATGTTCGTCACATCGATGTGATTAATTTTAATCTAAGGAAAATGATGGAAAAAAAGCTTTTTTTCTGAAACCAAAGCATCAATACAATGCATCCTAATGTTGTGAATGTGTTGTTATAATCCAATCACAAAAAGAATGGAGAACGTTACGATAGTTCATGTTTATCACATTTATGGGATGAACATTGATTCTAAGGAGAATAATGGAAAGAAAAGTATTTCTTATGAAAAGAAAGCATCGATATAATGCATCCTAATGAAGTGTTGTGTGTTTATAGCCTAATCACAAAAAAAAAAAAAGAGATTGTTATGAGAATCCATGTTCATCACATCTATGTTATTAATTTTGATCTAAGGAAAAATAATGGAAACAAAACCATAGATGAAAGAGGGAGAGAAGAGGTTACTCCCATCAGACTTAGAGGTCTGACAATGGATAGCTTGAGCTGTAATGGAATTGACTGTTACATTTAAGCTATCTTTCCAAAGTAACAAAATTCTACCAAGGTCAGAGGAATTAGAATTGTACAATAAGGGCTAGTTTGGAAAAACTAAAGGAACTATAGAAGGCACTTTATGTTATGGTATTTGTTGACCTTTGTTTCAACAAGACAAACAAGGCCAATATGGAGCCTTAAGATCAGTTGCCTAACACTATTTTGTTTGTTTTAGGGGATTGCAATACCTTGTGTTCCATATAATAAGTTTAACCATGAGGCTAAAATAGAGGGTGATTACTGACCTCCAGTTCCTCAATGCCAACACCGAGGTTACCTTTGATACCCAAGAAAAGCTTTTCCTTCCATCATTTTCCTTAGGTCGAAGTTCATCCTATAGATTTGATGTACATGGATACTCATAACAATTTTCCTTCCTTTTATGATTGGGCTATAAAAACACAGTCACCTCATTATAATGCATGATATTGATGCTTTTGTTTCACAAGAAAAGCTTTTATTTCCATCTTTTTCCTTAGATCATATTCACCTCATAGATGTGACGTAGTTGGATTCTCGTAACAATCTCTTTTCTTTTCATGATTAGTTTATAAAGGCACATTCACCTCATTAGGATGCATGATTCTGATCTTTAGTTTCACAAGAAAAACTTTTTCTTCCATCGTATTCATTAGAATCAAAATTCATTCCATAGATGGACAAACATGGGTTCTTATAACATATTCTATTCTTTTTGTGATTGAGCTTTAGGAACACATTCACCTTGTTAGGATACATGACATTGATGCTTTAGTTTCAAAGGTAAAGTTTTTGTTTCCATCATTTTCCTTAGATTAAAATTAATCACATAGATGTGACAAATATGGATTCTTGTAACAATCTCCTTTCTTTTTGTGATTAGGCTATAAAACACAATCATCTCATTAGGGTGCGTGACATTGATGCTTTCGATTCACGATAAAAGCTTTTCTTTCCATCATTTTCCTTGGATCAAAGTTCATCCCATTGATGTGATGAAAATGAATTCTCATAACAACCTCTTTTTTTTGGGGATTAGGCTATAAAAAAAATTTATCTCATTAGGATGCATGACATTAATGTTTTCGTTTCACAAGAAAAATGTTTCTTTCCATTATTTTCCACAAAATCAAATTTCATCCCATAGATACGACAAATATGGATTCTCATAACAATTTTCATTCTTTTTGTGATTGGGCTATAAGAACACATTCACCTTATTAGGATGCATGATATTGTTTCTTTGGTTTCACAAGAAAAGCTTTTGTTTCCATCTTTTTCCTTAGATCATAATTTATCACATAGATGTGACGAACATGATTCTCATAACAATCTCCTTCCTTTTTGTGATTAGGCTACAAAAACACACTCATCTCATTAGGATGCATGATATTGATGCTTTCATTTCATAAGAAAAGCTTTTGTTTCCATCATTTTCCTTAGATGAAACTTAATCATATAGTCGAACGAACATGGATTCTCATAACAATTTCCTTTTTTTTTTTTGTGATTGGGCTAGAAAAACACATTCACCCTTTTAGGATGCATGATATTGTTCCTTTGGTTTCACAAGAAAAGCTTTTGTTTCCATCTTTTTCCTTAGATCATAATTTATCATATAGATGTGATGAACATGATTCTCATAACAATGTCCTTCCTTTTTATGATTAGGCTACAAAAACACACTCATCTTATTAGGATGCATGATATTGATGCTTTCGTTTCATAAGAAAAGCTTTTGTTTCCATCATTTTCCTTAGATGAAACTTAATCATACAGTCAGACGAATATGGATTCTTAAAACAATTTCCTTTCTTTTGTTGATTGGACTATAAAAACACCTTCACCTCATTAGGATCCATGAAATTGTTGCTTTTGTTTCATAAGAAACGCTTTTCTTTCCATCATCTTCCTTAGAATCAATATTCGTCCCAAAAATGTGATGAACATGGATTCTCATAACAAACACCATTCTTAAAGCTCAATCACAAAAAGCATAGAGTTTGATATGAGAATCCATGTTCGTCACATTTATGGGATAAACTTTGATTTTAAGAAAAATGATGGAAAGAGAAAAGCTTTTCTTGTGAAACGTAAGCAATAATATCATGCATCCCAATTAGGTGAATATGTTTTCATAGCCCAATCACGAAAAGAAAGGAGATTGTTATGAGAATCCATGTTTGTCACATCTATGAGAGAACTTTAATCTAAAGAAAATGATGGAAACAAAAGCATTTCTTGAGAAACCAAAACATCAACATGATACAACCTAATTGTTATGAGAATTTATGTGTGTCATATCTATGGGATGAACATTGATTCTTAAGAAAATAATGGAAAAAAAAGCTTTTCTTATGAAACAAAAGAACCAATGTCATGCATCCTATCAAGTGAATGCATTTTATTAGCCTAATCATAAAAAAAAGGACATTGTTACGATAATTTATGGTTATCACATCTATGTGATGAACTTTGATCTAAGGAAAATGATGGAAAGGAAAGTTTATCTTGTGAAATTGAAGCATTAACATCATGGATCCTAATGAGGTGAATATGTTTTTATAGCCAAAACATAAAAAGAATGGAGATTGTTACAAGAATCCATGTTTGTCGTACCTATGGGATGAACATTGACTCTAAGGCAAATAAAGGAAAGAAAAGCTTTTCTTGTGAAATGAAAGCATTAATGTCATGCATCCTATTAGGTGAATGTGTTTTTATAGCCCAATCATAAAAAAAAAGAGGTTCTTATGAGAATCCATATTCATCACATCTTTGTGATGAACTTTGACTTAAAAAAATGATGGAAAGAAAAGCTTTTCTTGTGAAACCAAAGCATCAATATCATGCATGCTAATAAGGTGGATATGTTCTTAAAGCTCAACCATAAAAAGAGTGATGATTGTTATGAGAATCCATGTTTGTCGTATCCATTGGGTGAAGATTGATTCTTAGGAAAATAATGGAAAGGAAAGCTTTTCTTGTGAAATGAAAGAACCAATGTCATGCATCTTATAAGTGAATGTGTTTTTATAGTCCAATCACAAAAGGAAAAGAGATTGTTATGAGTATCCATGTTCATCACATCTATGTGGTGAACTTTGATCTAAAGAAAATGATGGAAAGAAAAGTTTATCTTATGAAATCAAAGCATTAATATCATGCATCCTAGTGTGGTGAATATGTTTTTACAGTCGCACCAGTTATGAGAATCCATCTTGGTTGTATTTATTGGATGAACATTGACTTTAAGGAAAATAGAGGAAAAAAAAGCATTTCTTGTGAAACGAAAGCACAAATGTCATGCATCCTATTAGGTGAATGTGTTTTTATAGCCCAATCACAAAAAAAAAAGTGAATGTTATGAGAATCCATGTTCATCACATCTATATGGTGAACTTTGATCTAAGGAAAATGATGGAAAAAAAGTTTTTATCGTGAACCTAAAGTATCAATATCTTGCATCCTAATGAGCTGAATATGTTCTTGAAACTCAATCACAAAAAGAGTGAAGATTGTTATGAGAATCCATGTTTGCCGTATCTATGTGATGAACATTGATTCTTAGGAAAATAATGGCAAGAAAAGCTTTTCTTGTGGAACAAAAAAACCAATGTCTTGTATCCTATTAGGTGAATGTGTTTTTATAGCGTAATCACAAAAAGAAAGAAGATTATTATGAGAATCTAGGTTCATCATATCTATGTGATGAACTTTGATCTAAAGAAAATGACGGAAGGAAAAGCTTATCTTGTGAAATAAGAGCATCAATATCATGCATCCTAATAAGATGAAGGTGTTCTTAAAGCTCAATCACAAAAAAATGGAGTTTGTGATGAGAATCTAAGTTCGTAACTTTTATGGAATGAACATTGATCATATGGAAAATAATGGAAAGAAAAGCTTTCTTTGTGAAATGAAATCATCAATATCAAGCATCCTAATAAGGTGAATGTCTTTTTATAGCCTAATCACAATAAGAATGGAGATTGTTAGATAATCCATGCTCATCGCATCTATGGGATGAACTTTCATCTACAAAAAAATAATGGAAAAAAAAGCTTTTCTTGTGAAACAAAGTCATTAATATCAAGCAGCCTAGTGACATCAATCTATTTTCATTGCCTAATCACAAAAGAGTGGAGATTGTTATGATAATCCATGTTAATCATATCTGTAGGGTGAACTTTAATCTATGAAAAATGATGAAAACAAAAACTTTTCTTATGAAAATGACTATCATGCATCCTAATAAGATGAATGTGTTCTTAAAGCTCAATCATAAAAAGTATGGAGTTTGCTATGAGAATCCATGTTCGTCACATTTATGGGATAAACTTTGATTTTAAAGAAAATGATGGAAACAAAAGCTTTTCTTGTGAAATGAAACATCAATATCATGCATCCCAACGACGTGAATACATTTTTATGGCCCAATCGTGAAAAGAAAGAGGGTTGTTATGAGAATCCATGTTTATCACATCTATGTGATAAACTTTCATCTAAGAAAAATAATGGAAAGAAAAGCTTTTCTTGCGAAACCAAAGCATCAATATCATGCATCCTAATGATGTGAATGTAATCTTAAAGCTCAATCACAAAAGGAATGGAGTTTGCTTTGAGAATCCATGTTTGTCACTTTTATGGGACGAATATTGATTCTAAGGAAAATGATGAAAATAAAAACATTTCTTGTGAAATGAAATCATCAATATCATCCATCCTAATAATATGAATTTGTTCTTAAAGCTCAATCACAAAGAAAATGGAGTTTACTATAGGAATCCATGTTCGTCACATTTATTGGTCAAACTTTGATTCTAAGGGAAACAATGGTATGAAAAACTTTTCTTGTCAAATGAAATATCAAAATCAAGCATCCTAATGAGGTGAATGTGTTCTTAAAGCTCAATAACAAAAAGAATAGAGTTTGTTATGGGAATCCATGTTCGTCACATTTATGGGATGAACATTGATTCTAAGCAAAATGATGGAAAGAAAAGAATTTCTTATGAAACGAAAACATCAATATCACACATCCTTAGAAGGTGAATGTGTTTTTATAGGCCAATCATAAAAAGGAAGAAGATTGTTATAAGAGTGATGTTTGTCACATCTATGTGATTAATTTTGATCTAAGTAAAATCATGGAAACAAAAGCTTTTCTTGCTAAACAAAAGCTTCAATATCATGCATTCTAACAAAGTGAATGTGTTTTATAGCCCAATCACAAAAAGAATGGAAATTGTTATAAGAATCCATGTTTGTGACATATATGGGAAAACTTTGATTTTAAGGAAAATAAAGGAAAAAAAAGCTTTGCTTGCGAAATGAAAGCGTCAATATCTTACATCCTAATAAGGTAAATGTGTTTTTTTTTGCTTAATCACAAAAAGAAAGGAGATTATGAGAATCCATGTTCATTACATCTCTGTGATGAACTTTGAACTCAGGAAAATGATTGAATGAAAAGCTTTTCTTTTGGAACCAAAGTATCAATATCATGTATCCTATTGGGATGTGTCTGTTCTTAAAGCTCAATCATAAAAAGAATGGAGTTTGTTATGAGAATCCATGGTCATTACATTTATGGGATGAACTTTAATTCTAAGGAAAGTAATGGAAAGAACAGCTTTTCTTCTGAAACAAAATCATCGAAATCAAGCATCCTAATAAAGTGAATGTGTTTCTATAGCCCAATCATAATAAGAAAAGAGATTGTTATAAGAATCCATGTTCGTCACATCTATGTGATGAACTTTTGTCAAAGGAAAATGATGGAAAGAAAAGCTTTTCTTGTGAAACCAAAGCATCAAAATCATGCAACGTAATGAGTTAAATGCATTTTTATAGCCCAATCAGAATAAGAATAGAAATTTTTGTGAGAATCCATGTTTGTCATACCTATGGGATAAACTTTAATCTGAGGAAAATAATGGAAAGATAAGCTTTTCTTGTGAAACCAAAGTGTCAATATCATGCATCTTAATGATGTGAATGTGTTCTTAAAGCTTAATCATAGAAAGCTTGGAGTTTGTTATGGGAATCAATGTTTGTCACATCTATTGGATGAACTTTGATCCTTAGGAAAATGATGGAATAAAAGCTTTTCTTTTGAAATAAAAGCATCAATATCATGCACCCTAATGAGGTGAATATGTTTTCATAGCCCTATCACAAAATGAAAGGAGATTATTACAAGAATCCATGTTTATCATATCTATGGGATGAACTTTGAGCATAGGAAAATGATGTAAGGAAATAAAAGCTTTTCTTGCAAAAGCAAAGCATCAATATCATGCAACTTAATGAGGTGAATGTGTTCTTCTAGCCCAATCACAAGAAAATGGAAATTGCTATGAGAATCCATGTTTGTCACATATATGTGTTGAACTTTGATTCAATGGAAAATTATCAAAAGAAAAACTTTTCTTGTGAAATGAAAGCATCAATATCATGCATCCTAATGAGGTAAATGTGTTTTTATAGCCTAATCACAAAAAAAATGAGATTGTTACAAGAATCCATGTTCATCCTATCTCTGTGATGAACTTTGATTCTAAGGAAAAGAATAAGAAAAAAAGCTTTTCATGTGAAACGAAAGCATCATATCAAGCACCATCATGAGGTGAATGTGTTCTCAAAGCCTAATCACAGAAAGAATTAAGTTTGTTATAAGAATCCATGTTTGTCACATTTATGAGATAGACTTTGATTTTAAAGAAAATGATGGAATGAAAAGTTTTTCCTGTGAAACAAGAGCATCAATATCATGCATCTTAATGAGGTGAATATGTTTTTATAGCCCAATCACGAAAAAAAATAAGATTGTTATGAGATTCCATGTTTGTCGCATTTATGGGATGAACTTTGATTTTAAGGAAAATAATGAAAAGAAAAGCTTTTCTTGGGAAGCCAAAGTATTAATATCATGCATCATAATAAGGTGAATGTGCTTTCATAGCCCAATCATAAAAAGAAAGGAAATTGTTATGAAAATCCAGGTTTGTCACATTTATGTGAAAAACTTTGATCAAAGGAAAATGATGGAAAGAAAGGCTTTTCTTGGGAAACCAAAACATCAATATCGCGCATCATAGTGAGGTGAATGCGTTCCTAAAGCTCAATCAGAAAAAAATGGAGTTTGTTATAAGAATCCATGTTCACCACTCTTATAGGATGAATATTGATTCTAAGGAAAATAATGGAAAGAAAAGCTTTTCTTTTAAAACCAAAGCATTAACACTGTGCATCATAATGAGGTGAATGTGTTCTTAAAGCTCAATCACAAAAAGAATGGAGTTTTTTTTAAGAATCCATGTTCATTACTTCTATTTGATGAACATTGATTTTAAAGGAAATAATGGAAAGAAAAGCTTTTCTTATGAAATAAAATTAATATCATCCATCCTGATAAGATGAATTTTTCTTAAAGCTCAATCACAAAAAGAATGGAGATTGTTATAAGAATCCATGTTCATCACATTTGTGTGATAAACATTCATTCTAAGGACAATGATGGAAAGAAAGTTTTTCTTGTGAAATAAGAGCACCAATATCATGCATCCTAATAAGGTGAATATGTTTTTATAGCCCAATCACAAAAAGAAAGGAGATTGTTATGAGAATTCATGTTCATCACACATATGTGATGAACTTTGATTCTAAGGAAAATAATGGAAAGAAAAGCTTTTCTTAAGAAATGAAATCATCAAAATCAAGCATCCCAATGCGGTGAATATGTTTGTATATCCTAATCACAATAAGAAAGGGGATTGTTATGAGAATCCATGTTCGTCACATCTATGTGATGAACTTTGATCTAATGAAAATGATGGAAAGAAAGGCTTTTCTTGTGAAACCAAAGCATCAATATCATGCATCCTAATAAGGTGAAATATGCTTTTATAGCCCAATCTCAAAAATAGCGAAAATTATTATAAGAATCCATGTCTGTCACCTCTATGGGATAAACTTTGAGTCTAAGGAAAATAATGGAAAGAAAATCTTTTCATGTGAAATGAAAGCATCAATATCATGTATCCCAATGAGAGGAAAGTGTTTTTATAGCCCAATCACAAAAAGAAAGGGGATTGTTATGAGAATCAATGTTCGTCATATCTATATAATGAAATTTGATTTGGTGGAATGGAAAGAAAAGCTTTTCTTGTGAAATGAAAGCATCAACATCGTGCATCATAATGAGGTGAATGTGTTTTTAAAGCCTAATCATAAAAAGAATGAAGTTTGTTATGAGAATCCATGTTTATCACATTTATGGGACAAACTTTGATTTACCTTAAAAGATGGAAAGTAAAGTTTTTCTTGTGAAACGAGAGCATCGATATCATGCATCCTAATGAGGTGAATATGTTTTTATAGCCCAATCACAAAAAGAAAGGAGATTGTTATGAGAACCTATGTTCATCACATCTATAAGATAAACTTTGATTCTAAGGAAAACAAGGGAATGAAAAGCTTTTCTTGTGAAACCAAAGCATTAATATCTTGCATCCAAATAAGGTGAATGTGTTTTTATAACCTAATCACAAAAAGAAAGGAAATTGTTACGAGAATCCATGTTCATCATATATATGCGATGAACTTTGATCTAAGAAAGTGATGGGAAGAAAGGTTTTTCTTGTGAAACCAAAGCATCAATATCATGCATCATAATGAGGTGAATGTGTTCTTAATGCTTAATCCCAAAAAGAATGGAGTTTGTTATGACAATCCATGTTCACCACTTTTATGGGACGAATGTTGATTCTAAGGAAAATAATGGAAAGAAAATCTTTTCTTATAAAACAAAATCAATATCATGCATCATAATGAGATGAATTTGTTCTTCAAGCTCAATCATGAAATGAATGGTGTTTGTTATGAGAATCCACATTTGTTACATTTGTGTGATGAACTTTCATTCTAAGGAAAATAATGGATAGAAAAGCTTTTCTTGTGAAATGAAATAACAATGTCTAGCATCTTAATAAGGTGAATGTGTTTTCATAGACCAATCGAAAAAAGAATGGAGATTGTTACAAGAATCCACATTTATCACATCTATGGGATGAAATTGGTTCTAAAAAAATGATGGAAAGAAAAGGTTTTCTTGTAAAAACAAGGCATTAATATCATGCACCCTAATAAGGTGAATGTGTTCTTAATGCTCAATCACAAAAACAATGGAATTTGTTATAAGGATGCATGTTCATCACATTTATTCAATGATTTTAAGGAAAATAATAGAAAGAAAAGGATTTCTTGCGAAATGAAAGCATATTATGCATCCCAATGTGGTGAATATGTTTTTATAGCTTAATCATAAGAAGAAGGGAAACTGTTATGAGAATCCATGTTTATCATATCTATGGGTTGAACTTTAACTCTAAGGAAAATAATGGAAAGAAAAGCTTTTCTCGTTAAACGAAATCATCAAATCATGCATCCTAATAAGGTAAATGTGTTTTTATAGCCCAATAACAAAAAGTAAGGAGATTGTTACAAGAATCCATGTTTATAAGATCTATGGGATAAACTTAGATCTAAGGAAAATGATGGAAAAAAAAGTTGTCCTTTTAAAACCAAAGCATTAATACCATGCATCCTACTATGATGAATATGTTCTTAAAGCTCAATCTTAAAAAAATGGAGTTTGTTATGAAAATCCATGTTCATCACATTTATAGGATGAACTTTTGATTCTAAGGAAAATAATAGAGAAAAAAGCTTTTCTTGTGAAGTGAATTCATCGAGATCAAGCATTCTAATGAGGTTGTTAGACTTTTTAGTGATGAATGAAATCAAGAGGGGATGAATTGATTTCTCAAAATTTTAATAAATTAAAATTTTGATAGACAAACTTGAGAAATCCAAGCAATAAACTTTTGGAGTGCAATTTAGTGAATGAAAATAAAGAATCAAGGAAAAGGGGAAGAAGAAGCAAACTCAATGATTTATAGAGGTTCGGCCTCAATTGCCTAAGTCCTCTACCTCGGCCTCACTTGCCTCAGATTTCCACAATTTACTACCTTGAATTATTTGCCTTTCAAGGATAAGGTATAACTTTTACACTCCCTATCTTTCAAGGCTAAGATAGAAACCTTAACCCCTTATCTTTTATGGCTAAGATAGAACCCTCTCTCTACTTTTCAATGGCTAAGTAGTAACCTTCCTTTTTTACAAGAATTTTGGTGTAAACAAATAAAACCTCTAAAGGTTAGGTGTTTACAAGAATTTTAGCTCAAGTAAAAAGTGTATCTAAAGATACAAAATGAAGAATACAAAAATAGGAAGAATTAATCCTATACAAAGATGAACTAATTAATAAAAGATGAAGGATTTGACTCTAAGCATAATCTCTTGGTTCCTCTCTTGTTGGTGAAGGTGTTGGAGTGGCTTGTTTATAGCCTTGATTATGATTCTAGCCATTGGGAACATTTGGTGAAGAAATATAGTCATTGGAGCCTTTATAATGTTGTTTCCAATTGTTTCGCGTACATCTATATCGATACAATTAAGTGGGTATCGATACATTGTGTTTAACATTCCAAAATATGATCGTTAAATAGTGTCGTATCGATAAAAGATGCTCTGTCTTGATACATGAACAGTTCTATATCGATGCAGGATGCTCTGTCTCAATACATGAATAGTGATTTTAGCATTTTAAGGTTATTTAGCTACTGTCAAGTATTGTATCGATACATACACAAATTGTATTGATATTCTCACATGGAAATCAATTTTAAAAGGTTTTTCATGACTTTAAAACTGTAAAACTCATCTAAAAAATATTTTATATAAATGTATGTATTAAAAGCATCTTTTTGAATGCTTGAAGAAGTTAAAACACATTCTAGTATTTTTCAAA
>JBBYHO010517203.1:2193-16851 GCA_038382025.1 Adansonia gregorii | reverse complement strand
AGATTACAACAAGGGAGGAATTAAGGAGAAAAGTCTAAGATGCCCTTCCTTCATTTCCCTTTTCCAATTTTTTTCTTTTATTTATTTTCCTACATTTTAATTAAAACATTCTTTTATTTTGAAAAATCCCATAAGAGTAAACATTTAAAGTTCAAGAGTGAAATCCAAGAGAATTTTCTCTGTCTTGGGTTTAATTTAAAATTAACTATCTTATATTATAAATTTTTTAATTTGACAATTAAAACTAAAAAAATATTTAATTGAAAATATTTAAAAATGTAAATTACGATTATATAATTTACTAAATATTTAAACTCAAGCTTGAGTTGTGGATAAATCAAACAAGTTCAGATTTAAATAAAATTAGATATTCTATAATACTTACATTAAGTAATTTAAATTTAAATAGGGATATAAAATAATTAATCCAAACTTCAAATGTAATGATTTAATTGTTGTGAATAGCACGATAGCCCACAACTACTTAAGAAGAAAAATAAAAGAAAATAAAATTTAATGTTATTTAACTCCTCTGGCTTATATCGACGACCCTACAAGGGATAAAATTACTCTATTAACCAAAATATTACAACTTATAACTTTGTACCGACAAAGATACAAATGCTTCTTACAAGTATTTTAACTCACCACCCAGAGAGCAATAATATACCTTTTCTTAAGTGCATAGACTCTCTATCACCAATGGTATAGCTCTCCAAAAGGCAAGGTGCTTACTTATAGGTTAGCAGTCCCTTTAACTCAACCAAGTTACTCAGCGTGGGACTTAAGCTTGATATACTTGACAAATCTCCCTTCAATCAAAGTCTCCAATTACCTTAATCTTTTCTAAAAATTGAACTCTTTTCTTAATCTTTTTTTTTCTCTACTTTGTTACCTTTAAGTGTTCCCCTAATCTAGTGGCCTTCCAAATAACAAATTTTCTTTTCACTTTTTTTCCATTGTAGAATGAAGTGATTTCCTTTATACACTTTGCATGTCTTCCTAATTCCCACATACTTGCAACCATGTGATGTCATCTCTCCTAATTAAATAATGTTGATAGTGGCTATAGGCACATACCTCACATTAAGAACATCTTGGACTTTACCATTGCAAAGCCTCCGGTGAACTCTTCCCATGCCTTCAACTTTCAACTTCTATTTCTTCCCCATATTGATGTAGCTAAAATCTCCATCTTTTTACAAAGTAGTAAATATGCAATGACCCTTACGCACATCAGCAGTTAAATCTAACACCCATAATGACTCCTAACCAAAGCATCTTTTTTTTTAGCATCAACCTTCCATTTTAGTACCTTTAGACTCTTCAAATCTTCTTGAATATGTGGACAATGAGATTGAATGTGGCCATCTTTTTCGTAGCAGTGGCACCTCATATCACTTTAGTCTTTCCTTTTAGACTTTCTTTATTGTCCACTTTTGCGACAAGAAGTGTTCCTTTTTTGGTGTGATCCCCTCTATGCATACTTTGGCTCTTTCACAAGGCAATGGTTACATCGTTTAGATTGATGATATTTTTCCAACTAATAGCAATCTCATCAACGGGTTGGAAGATGATGTCGGTGAAGCTAATAAGTCAATCGTTTGCTCTTCATCACTTAGCTCATTTCTATATTCAACAATTGATAAATTAGCTTGTTAAACCCTTTAATATGATTATGAAGATTACCTTATTCTTTATTCTCAGTATGTCTAAGTTTACATTCACGTATAAATGATTGGTCAATAACTTTGACATGTAAATCTCCTTTAGGTTTTTCTAAATTCCAGTAGGCTTTTTTCATTTAACATATTTTATTTAATTGTAGGAGCAAAAGCACACTTAATTGTGCTTACAGTTTTCCTTTGCATAGACTTCCATTTAATTTCTTTAATGTCAAGCTTTGTTTCATCCAAAGTTGCTTAAAAGTCTTTGTTTCACTAAAAGATCTTGTATGGTGTACTACTACACAATGAAATTTCTTTTCTCATCAAAGAGCAGGACTTTGTATTTCATTGCATCACTTATACTATTATGAAATATTCATCTTTGGCAACACTTCGTCGTTTTGGAACAAAAAGCTTTGATATCAATCATTAGGAATGACCTGAGAACTCATAACAAGCACTTAAAAAGAAAGAAAAATAAAAATAAAAAAACACAAAATTTAACTTGATTTAGGCCTTGTGGCCTACATTTACGACCTTAACAACGATAAAAATTAGTCCACTAATAAAAATATCACTATTGGTAACATTTACATAGATAGAGTTACAGCCTCTCCTCACAAATATTATAACTTACCTCCCAAAGAGTTCCAATACAATGTCTCTCAGGTGAATATACTCTTTTTCATAAGTGGTATCGCTCTCCAAAGACCAAGGCTCTTAATGTGCGACTTGGACACAACATGCTCTACATTAATTAATGTGCATTGAATTATTTACATCAATTGCTGCTAAAACTTTCAGACATTTTAGCACTTTCTTTTGTTAATAGACTTATGGACTTTCCTTTGTTAATATTCTTATGGAAATTCTTAATGATTGTGTATCCACTCCATATTGTCTGCATTTTGTCGAGATTGTGAAAATAACTCAAACTTTTAGTCTAGTTTAATTGGGGAAATTATTTTTGTGATATTTAATAAGTTTAAGTTTAAATCTTAATGCTAGCAAATTTTTTCATATCTTCAAATTATAATCACCTTCTAAAAAAATAATAATTGTTAAATAAATAGTGGTTATTTCACTGCATAATCTTTGTCTAACAATAAAAAATTTTCTGTTTAGCTTCTTCCGATTTCAAGTCTTATATATGACATCATATAATCTTTTTTTTGTAAAAGAAAAAATTAATAAACTCACATAAAATTATTTTGCATTTAGAATAAAGATAATAGTTTAATTATTATAGATTGACCTCTGAGCAGGCAAATCAGAATGAAGTTCTCAATTTAAATTTTTATGAAACAAAAGATTTATTCATACTAAATATTAATTACACCGTTTATGATATCTTGGTGAACAGCATTAAGATATTCAACTATCCAAGGCATACTTTCTAGAACACTAAGGCTACACTTTGCTGGCATATGTCCAACCTTGTTTTCCTCTTTTCTTGTATGTTGGATCATATAGTTTTCAAAGTTCAATAATGTTGTCCTTTCCTCCTTGAGGATCGGCCTGACACTAAAGAAATTGACCTTTTTCATCTTCAACTTATTAACAATGGATATGAAGTCTTCCTCAATAATAATCTTCTTATAACCCAATTGATCTACCATTTCCATTGCTCTCACTGCTGCCATCATTTCAATCATGTTAGCTGCAACATCTCAGATCAAGTTCTTACCAATTTAATTGATTGGATTTCTGACCTTGCCTTATGCCATCATCAACAAGCAGCGAAAACCATCTAAATCCAATGTTAGTGCAATTGCTTCCATCCAGTCAATCCTATTTTTTATAGTATGCGAATCATATGGCATCTGAAAAGTCATATTACCTCAACATTTTCATAAAAAAATGCATAGTCATGGATAACATGAATCTCAGTCTTTTGTTATTATCGCACCTTGCATAGCTCAAAATAACCTCGGGAATAATTTCAACAATCTTACCTGAAGTCGACAGTATTCCATGGCTAAACCTTTACCCGAAAAGCTTGATTTTGTGAGGCACATTGCTTGCCCATATTTTTTTCCAGTTCACTTTTTATAGTCCATACTCTGCTTTTGATGCCATTAACAAACTATACTTGCACCAAACTAAATGCTTCCTATCATGCCCTAAGTGCTACACAAGTTGGTCATTTGGTCTATTGTGGGCAAGATGTTCTAAACAAATTATATCCACTTCTTCATTAGAGAATTCTCTTCAGCCAGCTCCTCATTCCATTCATTTGATCCTCCACCAACAAATAAAGCGTCTGCCATAGTGTTAACTGGAAGATTGCAGACTATGGATGTAATCACAAATGACTCAGTCACTACTAACCACTTGTCTTTTCTGATCACTATAAACTTCTCATCCCTAATGCGTCATCTCAATCCTATGTTAAAAAGTGCTTTTGCTACCTAAATACTTCTCTAAATGAATGGTGGTTGCGATCAAAGTCAGGCTTTTAAGAAATTCTTGTTAGTAAAGTACTTGGCTTTTGAGCACATTTGAGCATAGAGATCCAAGGTTTATTACTAACCTCTAGCCATGTTTGGCTAATAGAGTGAGATTGAAAAGTGTAACTCTTTAAACCCTAATCTACCCATTAATTCCAACATACATAGCATTTCCTAACATAGCCAATGCATTCTTTTTCCATTTGATTTCTGCGCACACCAAAACTTTCTAATAATGCCCATAAGTTCCTCATACAAGGTTTTCAATAGTAGGAAACAATTCATAATGTAGCTTCTCATAGCTTGTAAAATAGCTTTAATAAATACCTCTTTCCCTCCAAACGATAAGAAATGCATGCTGTAGCTTTGAATTTTAGCTTGCATTCCATTCACAATCTCTTTTGGATGATCGTTTCTTCCCCTTCCCGACAATTATGGACATAGCTAAGTATTTCTCTAGGCTATTGATTTCGCTTTACTAATCTATTAGCATGAGCTTTCTTCATACATCTTTAGCACTTCTTTACTTTTTCTCCATCACTTCTATTTGCTTTGAAAAATAGTACGTTGTCATTTACAAAGAAAAGATGATTAAATCTTGGATCCAACCTACTCACTTGGACTCCTTGAAGCTCTCCATCACTTTAGGCTTTAAATAATAATGCTGATAGTCTTTCCGTGCACATCAAGAACAGGTATGGTGATAATGGGTCTCCTTGTCTAAGCCCCTTCCCTGTTTTAAATGTCTTCGAAACCCTCCCATTTACAATGACAGAATAAGACACTTTGTAACACACCTTATCACCGTCCTAATCTAGTTTTTTGCAAACCCTATCTCATGCATCATGGCCTCAAAGAAAGCTCATTCCATTTTATCTTATACTTTACTCAGGTCAAGCTTTAAGGTGAAGCTGCTGTTACCCCATTTTCTTTTCAACTTTAAGTTGTAAAGCAGTTCGTACATCATACAATGTTGTCAGTGATTAATTTGCCTAAGAAGAAAGCACTTTGATCTTGTCGATCACCATTGTAGAATGTGCTTTAGCCTGTTCACTAAGATTTTTACAATAATTTTATAACTAACATTACATACGATGATGGGTCTAAAATGTGACATTTGCTTTAGGTCATTAACTTTTGGGATAAATGTAATGTGAGTATGGTTTATGTTATGCAATTGCAAATCACCATTCAACAGTTTTAAAAAAAATCAAAATAATATCATCTCCAAGTACATTCCAATAATGCTGAAAAAAAAGAGCAAATGTACTATCCGATCCTAAAGATTGTTTGGATTCGTCTGATTCAGAGCTAACATTGCTTCCTCAGCTCTAAATCTTGTACACAGATACCAGTTTATTTTGCCTGTTAGTCAGTGTTCAACAGCTTCAAGGATAACTTCATTAATCTCATATTACTAGGATTCAAAGAGTGTTTTAAAATAGTTAAGGGCTGTTCCTTGAATTTCCTCCTAGTTTTCCTTCCATCCACCCTCAGCACCTTGCAAACCCATGATCTAATTCTTTCATCGTCTAGTACTTGCTTGGGCACGAAAGAAGGCAATGTTTTTATCCCCTACTTAAACTAAATGATTCTTATCTTTGCTTCCATCAGAATTCCTCTTTGGCTAATAAATCATCGAGTTCTCTCCTAGTAGCCTTATCCTATTTAAGGACATCATCATCCAGTTAAACCTCATAAAGTTCTTTAAGTTTCATCTTTGAAAATTGATTCTTCGACCTAAGTGTTTAGTGTTCCCCTTATGCCACCCTGACAGCATTCACCTATTCTAGCTGTACGACTAGTGATTTCCATATTCTTTGATTCACAACATGATTGTTTAACCAGCCTCTAACATTCACATTCTTTTGTCTTTAAAGGTTCAAATTATGGTCTCCTCTTTTCTATTTCGTGTCCTTTTACCTTTTGCTGCTCATCGTGTTTATTAGAATAGGAAAATGATCAGACTTAATGCATGTTAAGTATTGAACACAATATGCTGACTACATTTTAACCTATTCCTTAGTAGGTAAAACTTGATTTAGCCTTTCTTAACCAACTTACTCGCTTTCTTGTTGCTCGAACAAGTGAACTAGACACCTCTAAAACTTAAGTCCAATAGTCCACTCTTATCAATCGCCATCCTACATGTCTCCATCTGCCTATCATACCTTTAGCCATTTCCTTGCTTTTTCACCTCTATGTAAAATTCTATTAAAATCTCCCATGTATACTCATGGTAAAGCAAATTGTCCTTTGAGTGTTCGAAGCAAATTCCATGACACCTTTTTTCTCTTGGATTTAGCTTTTCCATGAAACCCTGTGATTTTTTAGCTTGCTCGATCCCACTGCGTGGGAGCTTACAGTTTCATGTTTTATTTAACTCCTTGATAGGGTCTTTTCACCTTTCCCTCATGGTAGTAATTCGCTATTGGTTACCTAAGAGTATTTAATCTTGTGAGGTGGTCCACGCTGATTCACATGGGATTCTATGTGCCCCATGCATTTCAGGCTAAAGCATAAGCTAGTAATGCTTTTGGCTATTGAACTATCACATTTTTTCAATAACTTCCATATCTATATGGGATTTTGAGAAGCTCTTTAGCTTGATCACCACTTCGTTTATCTACGTTACTGCTAAGCCTTCTCTTCTTCTTTCATAGTCCATGCATCATTCATGTTGTAACATCAACAAATTCTATCAAATTCTTCAGTGATAATTCTTGTTTTGCAAAGAAATACCACATTGGAACCTTGTAACAACACAAGCCTTTTCAAAGCTCTAACTATTTGTAGGTTCCTAACCCTACGATAATTCTAACTTAAGGCTTTCATGGTGATTGACGGAATTGCAAACCAAACTACCATTATATCAGTCATTACATCATTCTCTCTAGCCCTTGTTTGGCTGTTTACCACTACCATTGAACCTCTTATTATCCCATTCTTTTAAGACCATCCTATCCTTCCTCTTATTTGTCATACTCACCATACTGTTCTTATTTACTTGCACTTATTACGTCATCTTTTTCTATTTGGTCCATGTACCACTCTCTAATTGCACTATTTGGGTCAAAGCATCTTTATTCCTACCTTGATCTACTATAACAACTTTCACCAACCTCATGTACTTCTACTATGCTCATCAATTCTTTGACAACCTTTCCATTAATAGCCTTTTCCTTATTCTTGTCTTTTGGATTTTTCTTAAAGTGCCTCACTAATTGTGATAAAGTTAGACCTTTTCTTATTTCAGATTGACATGCATAATCTCTTTTAGTTTAACCTTAATTTGCATGGATTGAAATTCATGTACTTTCTATAATTAGCATATCTTCTGATCCATCTTTAACCATGCTTGTACGTCTATCCCTGCTCTGCGTCAAAAGACAATCGTGAATGCTGCTAACCCTAGCCTGCATCCCTTGAACTATTAGTACATCTTTGTCATTCTTTAGTAGTTTCCTGCTTCCTTATCTTTTTAAAGGTAATGTCCGTGACTAGTCTTCGTACTATTTAGCAATGTTAACTGAATAATTACTGCCATTTGTAGAGATTTCATCTCTTTTCTCACATTTCGTTTCAACGTGTCTAAATTTCTCGTATATATAACAAAAGCTTGGAAATCTCTCATATTTTAGCCTACTCCATATATACTTCCCATCATCATCCTTCTCCAACAAAATTGCTTTTCTTAATGGTTTATGATATCTACTTTAATTCTTATCCTGATGAATCTTCCTTATTATCCCTCTTTTGTGCTCAGATCTAAACCCAACATTTTTCCAACTTTGTTTCAAGTTGAAAAGCCCTAGTTTTATTCAACCATTTCCAGCAATAGATCGTAAATTCTAACCCAGAATGTTACCTTGTTGATAGTGTAATCTTTTGCTCTAAGCCATGCTTTATAATCACTTAATAGTATGAGATGCTTATCAAAACTCCAAGGGCTCCTATCCTAGACTTACAGTTTATCCTCTTTATTCACGAACTTAAACAGAAATATATTCTTATCAAGGATAATAATCTTTACTCCGTTGACTAGATGCCAAATCATTTTAAGGGTTATCATCATCACTTCATTGTTGAACGCTTTTTTGGTCCATAACTTCCCAACTAGCCATAATCTGTTCCCTTCCTATGATAACAGATCGAGATCACCAAGGCACTTAACTACCTCGTTCTCTTCCTTTATAAAGGATAGTTTTTTCAACAGTTCTTCCAACTTGTCCTCCATAATGCTTTTTTTTACTTATTGCCGCACCCTTAACTAAATAAACTTAATGAATCCCATGGATCTTTAGAAGAAAACCCTGAGATATTTATTTTTGCAACAGCGAGAATCATAAATGTAGACACCTAATTTTGTTTAGACCCTATTTCTAATAGTCCTAATTATCCGATAATGAGAACTTAAGATCACCCTAGTAGAGGTTGACTTCCACCAGGTGGACTTGGCATTTTTATAACTTGTTTAGTCATACCTAAATGGCCAAACATGCAAGTGATAGAGGACCAATCTCGGATAAAAAAGATAAATATTTAAGAGAAATTTTTTTTTTAAGTTGTTCTTGTCAAATTTTCGAAATTCATTTTCGCTGATGATATCACGATCAAATTTCTTATTTTTAAGAATTTTTTGAGATTTTTTTTTGTAAAATTTGGAATGTTAACCTTCGTATATTTTCATCAATATTTGTGTACAATTATGTCGACTACACTCTGAAAAGTCAAAAATATTAAGAAAAAAATTCATATTGGCATTTTATACTATGAGATATCAAGTTGTCAAATTTATCAATTAATTTTAAAATTTTCACTATAACGAGAACTTCTACTTGTAAAATTTTTTTAGTGGAATTTGTTCAAAATTCAAGTTTTTATCTTTATTGTTTTTATAAATTAATATTTTGAGTAAGGTATTAAATTTAGCTCATTCTCCTCAAACTTAGAATTATTTTTTAATTTTTTTATTTTTAATATACAGGATTTTTACTTTATAAATTTGTTTGATGGGATTTTTTCAAGTTTAAAATTTTTAAAAGTCATCAAGTATTTTTATTAAATTTATGTTAAATCAATTTTTGAAACTCTAATTTATTTTATGAGTTTTGATTTTCTTATATATTAATTTTCCTTTGTAAGATTTTTTTCTTGTAAAATTTTATGAGTTTGGGATCCCCAATTAAGATTTTTTGTATAATTGTTGTGATTTTATTTCTTTCACTTCCAAAATTTTTATTTATATTTACTAAATTTACTTTTATTTCTAATTTTGGAATTAAATAAGCTAGTTTCACGGAAACTAGTTTAGTTGGATTTTAATCTTTCCCTAATCAATATAGGTTGATTCTAACCATATCATTAGTTGATTTTATCTTGATCATCATTAGGATGATGATTCATCCGTCATGACTCACACAAAATGAAAAAATTAATTTAATTCATCTTTATCTTAATCAAAATATCAACAAAAAAAAAATCAAGTAACAAAAAGAAAATAAATAAAGAAAAAGGGCAAGGAAATTTGGCTAAGAGGAAAATTTTTCCTTTTGGCCGAATCCCTCCCCTTATAAAATAGGGGGAGGATGTTTTGTTTTTGAACTTATGCATCCATAGCAAAAAAAAAAAAAAAAAAAAGCCAAACAAGTCTTATGTTTTTCAAGCTTTGAAGGTAAATTCACTTGAAAAACTTGTGATGTTTATTCTTTTCAATCAATTTTCATCCTTTTAGTGAGCTTGATAATTACTCTTGCTCATGGATTTTGATCCATGTTGAAAGGCCAAGTATAAAAGCATTGATCAAAGTTTCTTTGTTTTGTCGTTACATTTGATCTTTATTAGCAATAAATTGATTTTCATCCATACGACTTGTGTTTGCTGATGAAAATGATGTTATGATATTATGTATGTGATTTTGTGCTATTTTCTTTGGTATTTTCATGATTGACTATTGTTAAAGTTTGATTATATGTTCATATTTCATGATTTTAAAGCATGATTATGATGAGGTGAGCTTGGTAGAATATATATTGATATTCATGAAATCATGTTGTAAAAATATTTGTCGTCGTTTATTGATGTTGATCAAATTTGATGGTGAATTTTAAGTGAATTTTCATGCTTATATCATGATATTTTGGACTGCTATGTTATGATTAAAAGTTGTAGGGACTTAAAACTAATTTTCAAAAATTTTTGAAGGCATTGGGAAGGATTTTCCATGCTTGCTGATTTTCCCAAGGATTGATTTGTGAATTTTAAAATTTCTAGCCTATTTTGTAGATATGGAAAGTCTATGGATTAAATTGCAAAATTGAAAAAATTGTTTTAAGATTTTTCATGCTTGGCGAATGCTTGGTATATTTTTAGGGGTGTTTTCCATGTATGCTTGGATGCATATTATACATTTTTAACCTTTATGGTGCCATTTTGTAATTTTTGAAAGTTTAAAGACTTGTGTACTAAAAGGTAAAAGAATTGTTCTGGGGCCAAAGGTACTTGATTGAACCTTCCATTTGATTTTTGGTATGATTTTCGTGTTGATGTGGATGTGCTTAATGTTTGATTTTGAATTTTATTTTATGTAAGGACTAAATTGCAAAATTTGCAAATTTTAGACTTCATTAAGAAAACCTTGCATTTTAGGGTTGATGGAATATTTTTGACATTTTAGTAATGTTCTAGCATTCCTCCGGTCCTCCAAAGGGTATAGAAAATATTAAAATCTTTCGTATTACTCTAGTTTTTCGGTAGGAGAATAAAATGCAATTTTAAAAAATACAAGGACTTGCTAGTAATTTTAACATTTTAGGTCATTTCTGATGTCAAAGCCACCCATGTAGGATAAAATTATCATTTTATATCATTATTAAGTCTTTTAGGATTACCAGGATACTTCTATGTTGAAGCTACTATTGTCAGATTCCACCACACAAGTGCATTTATCGTAAACAAGTAATATAGATATTCCACCAAATTTGTTAAGGACTAAAATTACTTAATCTTATTCAAGCAAATGATTAAAAATTATAAATTAAAACTAAATATTATAATAATAATAATAATAATAAATAAAAATAAATAATCAAAGCCTTGGATTACAATTTCCCTTTACACTTCATTTGAATAAAACCTTACTCTCTTAACTTGGCTAATGAGAATGAGTTCTTAACTAAGAGTTCTAGTCCATTATAAGTATCTTTCAATGGTCTTATAAAAATCTCTTTCAATTAATTTACTATATCTATGTAAATTAAATTAAAAAAAAACTTATTAACTTGACTCTCATTTGATTACATATGGCATGCTAATATATTCTAATCTAACATTCAAATCAATTCATCCAAAAAAATTAACAAGAAACATATATCATTCAATCTAGGTTTAAATAAAAAATTCCCTTTTCTAAGTTCATTAAGGTTACCAAATCTCTAATTGGTGATCAAGCAATTAGAAGCATTAAGAACGAGACTATAAAACAATTCAAATATCATTAAATTAAAAAAAGAAAAGAAAATAATCCAAATTACATATTGAGTTCTATTGTAGCCCTAGAAAAATATTTAGTTCATAAAAAATAATAAAAATATAGAACTAAGGAATTTCACCATCATAAATAATACAAGAAAGATAAAAAAAAGTAAAGGGAAAGAAAAAACTAAGATTGGCTAGATCTTGGATCTTCAAGTTTCTCCAAAATCTCTCTAGCTTCTTGAATATTATGGTGGTTGCTCTGCTCTTCTGAAAACTAGAGAAAACTAAGATTCCACCATCATAAATAATACAAGAAAGATAAAAAGAGTAAAGGGAAAAAGAAAACTAAGATTAGTTGGATCTTTGATCTTCAAGTTTTTCCAAAATCTCTCTAGCTTCAAGTTGCTCTCCTCTTCCGAAAACCAGAGAAAAATAAAACTATAGAGTATCTAGGATGTCTGTAAGTCTAATCCTACGAGTCATATTTATAAGCAAGACCCTAAAGGTAGAAACTTAGGCTCCAAGTAGCTTGAACATATTATATTTGGAAATTGCTAAACTTAATCACTTTGCTTGATTAAGTACACTTTACTTCTGGATTAAATTATTGCACTTTTGAAAACTCCTTTGGGTTTTGACCTACTAAAATATAGAAAGTATTTAAATAAATAAGCAATTAAATATAAGGAAAGTAAATAATAATAAATTTAAAACTACTACAAATAAATAAATTTTAAATACAATAATATTATTACAAATAAAATTTAAATAAAAATATTTAAAACTCTGCTAATTTAATATGCATAATGAGACTAAGAAACTCTATTTATTGAGTTATCAGATACACCTTAGGATTATTTAAGTAATTTACCTTAGAATTGAATCTCTTATATCACTAAGACACTTCTATGCCGAAGGTGCATAGCAGGGTTAGGTTTTTTATTTTATGAAGTTATTGAGTCTTTTAGGGTTATCAGGATATTTTAAAGTTGAAGGTAGACCTTATGGATATTTAAGCAATACACAATAACCCAAGTCCTATGTGGTCATTGAGATACATCTATGTTGAAGGTGCATAGTAGGAATAGATATGTTCTTATATAATGTCATCAAGTCTTTTGGGTTATTAGGATACTTTCATGTCAAAGGTATACTTTAGGGACATTTTAATAATTTACATTAGAACCAAGTCCTGCGAGATCACCGGAATACTTATACGTTGAAGGTGCTAAGTAGGAATAAGTTTGTTCGATTGTGATGTCATTAAGTCCTTTAAGGTCACTGAGATACTTCTAGGTCGAAGGTGTACTTTAGGGGGTTGAGGATAAATTTTATTATTTTTTATAAAATTAGAAATTTTATAAATTAAGGCAATGTCTCTAAGTTAAAGTAGTTCATGGAATGTCTCCTAATATATGAGAGGGGTTCTATGGATTATTTTAATAACAAAATATCCTTTTCAAAATGAAAATTGAGATCTTATTAATTTCAAAAAAAAAAAACTTTCTGCATTCCTCCGGCTCTCTTGTGGAGTACAAAAGATATTTTAATTTTTAAAACCTTTCATATTATTTTGGCTTTTTAGCGGGGTACGATACATAGTAATAAAATAAAATCCTTCATGTTTCTTTAATCTTTTAATAGGGTATGAGAGATATTTTGATTTTCGAAAATATTAGAAAACACAATTTTCTCAAGCTAAATAATAAATTTGCTTCATAAAATTTTATTTTAGAAAATGGGAATTATACTTAAATACCTAATTTTTAAACCAAATAAATATCAAAATTTAAGTTAACATGTGATTAATAAGGTATTGATTGTTAAGCATCATGAGAGGGATCGATCCTTAAGTATGATTATAGCCAACTCTCAGATCCTTTCACATGATTTATGGTATTCATGTAGACCTCAAAATTTGTTTTTTAAGAGTTTCATAACCCTTAAAATACGAACTCCGATAGATGACAAATCTCACATAGCCAAAATAGATTATGGTGACTCCAAGATAAATGTTTATTTTATAATGACTATTTAAAATTAAGTCGAATGAACGATTTATCTCGACAACATAATCCTTGAAAATGAAAATATCAATACAGATTTAACCGCTATAAATAAAATCTATATAATAATGATACATAAATAAATATAAGAATAGAGACCTTTTAAATTTGGCTTGGTCAAGATTCGAGTTCCAATCATGTTGTAACAACATAGTCCCACAGAGAAAGAGAAAGAACTAGTAGTCTCATAAAAAATGCATGATTCTGAAAAGTTGAACCAATTCGATCAGTTGTCAATTCAAACTTGAATTCATTAATAAGAAGGATATGAATGCTGACAAAGAAAGTTACCTTGTGAAAACACGTTATATCTATTAATGCAATTATTATTGTTATTAAAATAAGTTGGTGGTGTAGTCTACATTCCCTATCGCCCAAAGTATAAAAGAATAATGGCTAATTTATTTAAACCGAGAACTAATAGTATTATTATAGATAAATTATATAAATATAATATAAAAATAATTATAATATGATAATATAAGATATATAAATATTTTAAAATTTATATATTATAAATTATTAACGTATCAAAATTTATATAAATATAAAATAATTTAAATATAATTATAATATAATAAAATATATGAATATGATTTAAATTCATGAATTGAATCATAAATCCATACGAAGTTATGCACCACAAACGTAACTGTCAAGAATATGGTACAATAACTACCAAAAAATAAACAGAATATGGTATTATATATCTATGGCAAAACTTGCATATTTGATATGATGTTATTTGTATTTTCAACAAGGAAATGCATGCCTTTGATATTTGAGTTTGAATTTTTTGAAAAATTTACATGAAAGAGATGTGTGTGAATTATTTATATTGAACCTCAAGTTTAAATATGATATTACTTGTATTTTCAAAATATTTGATATAAATGTTCATATGCTTATTATAGATGTATATATCTCCTATTAAAAAATTAAATTTGAATCTCTCTTCCCTCAATAATAATAATAATAATAATAATAATAATAATAATA
>JBBYHO010517181.1:0-18995 GCA_038382025.1 Adansonia gregorii | reverse complement strand
TAGAAAAGAAAGTTTTTCTTATGAAACCAAGGCATCAATATCATTTATCCCAATGAGAAGAATGTGATTATGGTGCCCAATCATGAAAAGAAAGGAGATTATTATGTGAATCTTTGTTTATCCCAATTGAAAGAGATAGAAAGTGAAGTTTTCTTATGAAACTAAAGCATCAACATCGTTTATCACAACAAGAAGAATGTGTTTATAGTGCCTAATCATGAAAAAAAAAACATTATTATGTGAATCCCTGTTTATCCTAATTGAAAGATGAACTTCAATTTTAAAAATGGAAGAAAAATAAGATTTTCTTATGAAACCAAAGCATTAAAAATCAATTATCATAATGAGAATGAGTTTATTGTGCCCAATCATGAAAAGAAAGGAGACTATTGTGTGAATCCATGTTTATCGCAATTGAAAGAACTTTAATTCTAAAAATGGTAGAAAAACAAGTTTTTCTTATGAAACCAAAGCACCTAAGTCATTTGTCCCAATGAGGAGAATGTGATTATGGTGCCCAATCATGAAAAAAAAAAGAAGATTATTATGTGAATCAATGTTTATCCCAAATGAAAGACAAGCTTCAATTCTAAAAATGGTAGAAAAACAAGTTTTCTTATGAAACCAAAGCATCAAAATTATTTATCTCAATGAGGAGAATGTGATTATGGTGCTCAATCATGAAAAGAAAAGAGATTATTTGGAAAGAAAAGTTTCTTTTGCAAATCCAAAGCATCGATATTATGTATCCTAATCAGGAGAACATGATTGTAGTGCCAATAACGAAAAGAATAAAGATTATTATGATTATCCAAGTTTGTCTCAATTCATAGATAAGCATTAATTATATGGAAAATGGTCACAAGCAAAGTGTTTCTTGCAAATTAAAAGCATCAAGATTGCATATCACAATGTGGGGAGCATGATTGCAGTGCCAATAACAAAAAGAACGGAAATTATTATGAGAATCCAAGTTTGTCTCCTTTTATGGATAAACTTTGATTATAAGGAAAATGGTGGAAAGAAAAGCTTTTCTCGCAAATCCAAAGCATCAATATCATGTACCCAAATGAGGAGAAAATGATAGTAGTGCCCATAACAAAAAGAATGAAGGCTATTACTAGTGTCCAAGTTTGTTTCAATTCACAGATGAACTTTAATTATAAGAAAAATGGTGAAAAAAGGCTTTTCTTGCAAGTTTAAAGCATCAATATCATGTATCCAAAAGAGGAGAACACGATTGTAGTGCCCATAACAAAAAACAATGGAGATTATTATTAGTATCCAAATTTGTCTCAATGCATGGGTGAACATTAATTGCAGGGAAAATGGTGGTAAAAAAGGCTTTTCTTGCAAGTCCAAAGCATCAATAGCAGGTATCCCAATATGGAAGACACGATTGCAGTGTCAATAACAAAAAGATGGAGATTATTATGAATATCCAAGTTTGTCTTATTTCATGGATGAAAATAAAGTATAAGGAAAATGGTTGAAAGCAATGCTTTTCTTGCAAATCTAATGCATCATGATCGCGTATCCCAATGTGGGGAACAAGATTGAAGTGCCAATAACAAAAAGAATGGAGATTATTATGACAGTCCAAGTTTGTCTCATTTCATAGATGAACTTTGATTATATGGAAAATGCTAGAAAGAAAAGCTTTTCACGCAAATCCAACGCATCAATATCATGTATCGAAATAAGGAGAACAAGATAGTAGTGCCCATCACAAAGAGAATGGAGACTATTACGAGTATCCAAGTTTGTCTCAATTCACAGATGAACTTTGATTATAAGGAAAATGGTGGAAAAAAAGGCTTTTCTTGCAAGTCCAAAGCATAAATATCGTGTATCCAAAATAGGAGAAAATGATTGAAGTGCTGATAACAAAAAGAATGGAGATTTTTATGAGTAGCAACTTTGTCTCTTTTCAAGGATGAACATTAATTATAAGGAAAATGGTTGAAAGCAATGCTTTTCTTGCAAATGCAAAGCATTAAGATCGCGTATCCCAATATGGGGAACATGATTGTAGGGCCAATAACAAAAATAATAGAGATTGTTACGAGAATCCAAGTTTGTCTTATTTCACAGATGTACTTTGATTATAAGGAAAATGGTGGAAAGAAAAGCTTTTCTGGCAAATCCAAAGCATCAATATAGTGCATCCCAATAACAAAAAGAACGAAGATTATTACGATTAGCCAAGTTTATCCCATTTCATGGAAGGAAATTAAGTATAAGGAAAATGGTGGAAAGAAAGGCTTTTCTTGTAAGGCCAAAGCATCAATATCATGTATCCAAATGAAGAGAACATGATTGTAGTGCCAATAACAAAAAAATGGAGATTATTATGAGTATCCAAGTTCGTCTCATTTCATGGATAAACATTAATTATAAGGAAAATGGTCGAAAGCAAAGCTTTTCTTGCAAATCCAAAGCATCAACATCATGTATCGCAATGAGGTGAACATGATTGTAGTGCCCATAAAAAAAGAATGAAGATCATTATGAGTATCCAAGTTGTCTCAATTCATGGATGAACCTTAATTGTAAGAAAAGTGGTGGAAAGAAAGGCTTTTCTTGCAAGTCTAAAGCATCAATATCATCTATCCAAATAAGGAGAACATGATTGTAGTGCCCATAATAAAAAGAATAGAGACTATTGCAAGGTTTGTCTCATTTCATGAATGAACTTTGATTATAAGGAAAATGGTGGAAAGAAAAGCTTTTCTTGCAAATCCAAAGCATCAATATCGTGTATCCTAATGAGGAGAACATGATTGTAGTGCCCATATGAAAAAGAATAGAGATTATTATGAGTATCCAAGTTTGTCTTAATTCATGGATGAACTTTGATTATCAAGAAAATGGTGGAAAAAAAAGCTTTTCTTGCAAGGCCAAAACATCAATATCGTGTATCCAAATGAGGAGAACATGATTGTAGTGCCCATAACAAAAAGAATGGATATTATTACGAGTATCCAAGTTTGTCTCATTTCAGGGATAAACATTAATTATAAGGAAAATGGTCAAAAACATAGCTTTTCTCGCAAATCCAAAGCGTCAAGATCGCGTATCCTAATTTAGGGAACAAGATTGCAGTGCCAATAACGAAAAAATGGAGATTATTACGAGAATCCCAATTTGCCTCATTCCACGGATGTACTTTGATTATAAGGAAAATGGTAGAAAGAAAAGCTTTTCTTGCAAATCCAAAGCATTAATATCTTGTATCCCAATGAGGAAAACATGATTGTAGTGCGAATAACAGAAAGAATGGGGGTTATTATGGTTAGCCAAGTTTGTCTCATTTCACAGATGAAAATAAACTATAAGGAAAATGTTCAAAAGCAATGCTTTTTTTGCAAATCCAATGCATCAAGATTGGGTATCCCAATGTAGGGAACATGATTGAAGTGCCAATAACAAAAATAATGGAGATTATTACGACGATCTAAGTTTGTCTCATTTTACGAATGAACTTTGATTATAAGAAAAATGGTGGAAAGAAAAGCTTTTCTCATAAATCTAAGGTTTCAATATCATTTATCCAAATGAGGAGAACAAAATAGTAGTGCCCATAACAAAAAGAACGGAGATTATTAAGTATCCAAGTTTGTCTCATTTGACGGATAAACATAATTATAAGGAAAATGGTCGAAAGCAAAGCTTTTCTTGCAAATCCAAAGCATCAATATCATGTGTCCCAATGAGGAAAACATGATTGCAATGCTAATAACAAAAAGAATAGGGATTATTATGATTACCCAAGTTTGTCTCATTTCACGGATGAAAATAAAGTATAAGGAAAATGGGCAAAAGCAATACTTTTCTTGCAAATCCAATGCATCAAATCGCGTATCCCGATGTAGGGAACATGATTGAAGTGCCAATAGCAAAAAGAATGGAGATTAGTATTGTAGACACCTTATTTTGTCCGGGCTAAGTTGTAGCAATCTGGAGCATGAACATGAGAGGGGATGATGATCACCAAGCAACCTAGGAGGCCAAGAAGGCCTAGGGATCATATCAAAGGTAAATGCAAAGATTTGGCATCAAATGACATAGTTCAAGGTGTCCAAGGACGAAAGATATGAGAAAATTCATAATTTTACTTGAATGTATTGATACATGGTTCTCATGTAATGATATAATGCTCCAAAATGCTAAAAATTTGAAATGTCCCCATTTGTATCGATACAACATGTAGATTTATCGATACATGAGCCTCTGTATTGATATAAGCCTCTGTATCGATACAAGACCTCATGTATCAATACTAGGCCGTGCCAAGACCAAAACATACATTTTGTAAAGAAATGTATCGATACATATTAGCATGTATTGATATAGTGGTTCATAGTATTGATACAAAGGTTCATAGTATCGATATGATGAACATTTATTGATACAATGTTCATTGCGATACCATCAAGGTTTTTGGACCAAATGTATCGATACATTATGCAATGTATCAATACATGCAGGCCATTTTTATGGTCTGAGCATTTTTAACTTAACTACCATTGATCCAAAACTCAATTTTAACTTATTTCTTGGCATCAGGAAATATTAAAACACAAGTCAGATTATGAATTTAGACTTTTGAATTAATTATAACATTTTTTTAAGTCTAAATTGGATAAAAAAGATCAATATCACATGATCACCTTACTCCCTAGCTTGTTAACCAATATCACCATCAGCCACCCTATTCACTAGAAAATCATATCAGCATTTAAATCAGCCACCCTATGCCCATCACATTGGCAGCAAGTTGCTCCCTATAGCCACCATGCAAACAGCACCTTGTCCCCTTTGGAAATGGCCAAAAACACCTCTAATTTGGCTCCAAAATGCTGGTATAAAAAGACCACTTCTATCTCAGCTAAAAAAGGTTAGATTCCAACTTGTCTCGATTTCCAAAAACATATTCACACATCAACAAAACCAAATCCCGTAGCTCTTCATGCACCAGCCAAAAACAGCCCCAAAGCACTCACTCTCAACCTCTACACATTGTAAAAATCACCCTCATCCATACCAAAACCAAAACCTCATTGTTTCTCTATTTTCTTGCTTATTTACAGCAAGGAAAAGAGGGAAATTCAAGCCATCTCTGTTGCTCCAACTATTTGGCCAAAGTTGATGTTTTGTTGGTATAACTTTCTACTGTATCACTTACATTTTTTATTTTCCAGCACCTTCATCATTTTAGTGAGCTCTCCATATTTCCATCACCCTCTTAGGATTATCATGCATTATTGTGGCATTTGGTTGTGATTGTTTAAGATTTGGATGCCTTAATGCCCCTTTTATGTGCAAAATGCCTCATTTCATCCTCATTAGTTTGATATCTCTTGCTTATGCATTTTTTGCCATGTCCATGCATCTTGTTTTCCTTAATCCATGTATGAATCATTAGCCTAACACATTTCAAGCACATTTACACATTAATTTGCATGAATCATTGTCATTTTCAGCTTCCATAACATTTTATTGTCAAAGTGCATAACACTTTCTTTGTCTAGGCCATTAGTAAAATTAACATCCCTATTCATGTTAATGTGCCATCCCCTAGGTATGTTTGTTGTCAAAATGCATGTTTGATGGCTGATAAAAACTGATTTTTGAAACCCCCCAAGCCAAGCATGTTAACCTCAACCAATAAGGATTAGCATGGACTTAGCATTTTCCTTAAAGCTTGTAAAATATCTTAGGGAAAATTAAGTTTTCCAGACCTGGAATCCCAGTTAAACAAGCTCAAATCTTCTAATTTTGAAATGAAAATGGTCTTACAATTATCCCCTAAATGCTTGTGCCTTTTTCTTGAGTAAAAACCTTGAGTGGTATGATCAATGGGCTGTTTCTCACCCTAAACTACTCCAGAGCTGTGCAAAGGATCTAGTGATGCTCATGCCACTCTTCCCTTCAATCATAGATGTTCGAATGTCAATGACTCAAGTATAGACCCGTAGACATAAAAAATAAGAGATATCCCCTGCTTTGCTTTGTCCCCTGCTGGCAGTACAACTATTGCCAATTGAAAAATCACTTTAAAATCCCAAATGATTTTTCATGAATTTTTTTTTATTTTTTTATCACAGCATGTGTAATTATCTTTAAAACGATGTCTTATTCATCCCCAGATCATTCCGAATGAGAGAGTTATGACTTTTCAAGTCTATACTATCTGGAACCTCTAAAATCCGAACATGTATTCTGGTTGGGCCATTCAGGCCCACTAAATGATTTTTCCAAATTTGTCGAACACTTTTCCTAAAAGGTTCATGAAATTCCCTTTTTAGAAAGGTATTGTTTGCAATTTTTCGATACCAAATGAGTCCAGGGTGATTTTTCAAATTTTGACACACCTTATCCCTCATATGCTCGACTAGCAGCACTATCAATCCGAACTTGAAAATTTATTCTCTAGAAAGTGACTTTTTGGAGTAGTGGGAATATTTTTAGGATGACCTCATCTTTCAAACGATGTCTTGTCCACCCTCTAAATCCTTTGAACTAATTTAGAATAAATTTGGGAAGCAAGATAACACAATGTTGTCCCCTATTTTTGTTTTGGTCAAAATTGAGTTATTTTCCCAAATTTCATCTCGAGACATTCAAATGCTTCCATGTCAACCTGATTAGACTCAAGAATATGCTTTGACCTCCCATAGGCTTGTATCAAGGCACAAACACATTTTACATCTTTACTATCCTCATTCAGATTAATTTTTTTTGCCAAAAGGTATAGAAAGGCTCATGCATTCCCTAAATCACAAGGTTTTGCTAACTTAAGCTTTCCCATTCGACTTCTCTAAAGAGTGTCAAACGTGTCACTTTTGGGGATACTCTAACCTCACTTTTCTAAGGGGATACTCCAACCCTATTTTTCAAACTCATTGAGATTAAAAAAAGACCTTCTTTGTCAAAATGATTTGTCATCCATGATTAAAAGAAACCTCATTCATCAAAATTATCCATTATCCATGGGGATACTCCAACCCTACCTTTTCAAATGGATACTCCAACCCTACTTTTAACTACAATTATTTCTTTCTCATTCTCAGACTTTTATGAATATGTCGAACAAATCTTGTTTAATCAAGGAACCCAGATGCATATAAAAAATTGTCGATTTAGTTATTCCTAAATAATCGATACCAATTTCAAGATAAATTCCAATAGTCCATTCCTTTTCTTTATAATTGCATTAAATGATCCATGTAGTGTTACTTCATTTATTATCTTACTAACATGATTTCTTTGTGATGATTATTTGCATCATGTTTTCCAATCATTTCAAATAAAACTAAAGGTAATGTACCATGTGGGTATCTCTGTAGTGCCCAAAGTGGAACATTCCATTTTCAAAAAAAAAAATCAAGAGGTCATTTTTATCAAAAATCACTATATTCCCCATCTCTCTGAGGTGTATGTAAAATTAAATCTTTTTCATCAAAACCTGGACTATTTCTACAAGATTCATGCATTAAAAGGGTTATATCAAAATAATGACAAGCTAAAATAAAAGAAAGAACAAAATCGAGATAAGACATAGCTAGTAAGGTAGCAATTTTGGTTGTCATGAAGAGGTTCGTACCTTATCATACGTAATCAACTCTCGAAACCAAATGGTGAATATTTGCACTATGTAGACCACAGGATCGATGTTTTGAGTTTTGTAACTCAAAATATAGGTTTCAATGAGCATCTGGTTATGCCTAGCCTGAAATGATCGATGGCAACTACAAACACTGGCCATTTTGCAATGGTCATTCGAGACCAATAAGATGAGCAATTCATCTTATGGTCCGCCTCACTGTACCATAAGTCGAGAATCCATACATTCTTGTTTTCATCACATCGTTAAAGGAAAAGTCTCGATCAAAAAGACATTCCAAGTTAGAAAAATATTTTAAGTCGTACGCATTCATAGATCCATGAGGATCCACCCTAAGGTACGTTACGACAATTACGACAATCCAAGTTTGTCTCATTTCACGGATGAACTTCGTTTATAAGGAAAATGGAGGAAAGAAAGGCTTTTTTTGCAAGGCCAAAGCATCAATATCGCGTATCTAAATGAAGAGAACATGATTGTCGTGCCTAAAACAAAGTGAATGGAGATTATCACGAGTATCCAAGTTTGTCTCATTTCAAGGATAAACATTAATTATAAGGAAAATTGTTGAAAACAAAGCTTTTCTTGCCAATCCAAAGCATTAATTTCGTGTATCCCAATGTGAAAGACATGATTGTAGTGCCAATAACAAAAAAAAATGGTGATTATTATGCGTAACCAAGTTTATCTCATTTTACGAATAAACTTTGATTTTAAGGAAAATGGCAGAAAGAAAAGGTTTTCTCACAAATCCAAAGCATCAATACCATGTATCCCAATGAGGAGAACATGATTGTAATGCCCATATAATAATGAATGGAGATTATTACGGGTATCCAAGTTTGTCTCAATTCACAGATGAACTTTGATTATAAGGAAAATGGTGGAAAGAAAGGCTTTTCTTGCAAGGCTAGAGCATCAATATCGAGTGTCTAAATGAGAAGAACATGATTGTAGTGCCAATAACAAAAAGAATGGACATGATTAGGAGTGTCCAAGTTTGTCTCATTTCACAGATGAACTTTGATTATAAGGAAAATGGTGGAAAGAAAGGCTTTTCTTGCAAAGCTAGAGCATCAATATCGAGTATCCAAATAAGGAGAACATGATTGTTGTGCCAATAACAAAAAGAATGGAGATTATTAAGAGTGTCCAAGTTTGTCTCATTTCACGGATAAACATTACTTATAAGGAATATGGTTGAAAGCAAAGCTTTTCTTGCAAATCCAAAGCATTTATATCATGTATCGCAATGAGGAAAACATGACTGTAATGCCCAAAGCAAAAAGAATAGAGATCATTACGAGCATCCAAATTTGTCTAAATTCACGGATGAACTTTGATTATACGAAAAATGGTGGAAAGAAAGGCTTTTCTTGTAAATGCAAAGCATCAATATTGTGTATCTCAATGACGAGAACATGATTGTGATGCCCATAAAACAAAACATGGTGATTATAACAAGTATCCAAGTTTACCTTAATTCACAGATGAACTTTGATTACAAGGAAAATGGTGGAAAGAAAAGCTTTTCCTGTAAATCCAAAGCATCAATATCATGTATCCCAATGAGGGGAATATGATTGTATTGCCCATAATAAAAAGAACGGAGATTCTTACGGGTATCCAACTTTGTCTTATTTTAAGGATGAACATTAATTATAAGGAAAATGGTAGAAAGCAAAGCTTTTCTTGCAAATCCAAAGCATCAAGATCATGTATCCTAATGTGGGGAACATGATTGCAGTGCCAATAACAAAAAGAATGGAGATTATTACAAGAATCCAAGTTTGTCTTATTTCACGGATGTACTTTGATTATAAGAGAAATAGCAAAAAAAAAAAGCTTTTCTTGCAAATCCAAAGCATCAATATCGTGTATCCCAATGAGGAGAACATGATTATAATGCCGATAACAAGACAAGGGAAACTATTATGAGTATCCAAGTTTGGCTCAATTCATTGATGAACTTTGATTATATGGAAAATGGTGGAAAGAAAGGCTTTTCTTGCAAGTCTAAAGCATCAATATCGTGCATCCAAATGAAGAGAAAATGATTTTAGTGCCCATAATAAAATGAATGGAGATTATTATGAGTAGCCAAGTTTGCCTCATTTCATGAATAAACTTTGATTTTAAGAAAAATGGTGGAAAGAAAAGCTTTTCTTGCAAATCCAAAGCATCAATATCTTGTATCCTAATGAGGAGAACACGATTGTATTGCCCATAACAAAAAAAATGGAGATTATTATGAGTATCCAATTTTATCTCATTTCATTGGCGAACATTAATTACAAGTAAAATAGTGGAAAGAAAAGCTTTTCTTGCAAATCCAAAGGATCAATATCATGTATCCCAATGTGGAAGACATGATTGTAGTGCCAATAACAAAACGAATGGTGGTTATTATGAGTATTCAAGTTTCTCTTGTTTCACGGATGAACTTTGATTTTATGGAAAATGGTGAAAAGAAAATGTTTTCTCGCAAATCCAAAGCATCAATATCATGCATCCTAATAAGGAGAACATGATTGTAGTGCCTATAAGAAAAAGATTATAGATTGTTATGAGTATCCAAGTTTGTCTCAATTCACAGATGAACATTGATTATAAGGAAAATGGTGGAAAGGAAGGCTTTTCTTACAACTCCAAAGCACCAACATCATGTATCCAAATGAGGAGAACATGATTGTAGTCCCCATAACACAAAGAAAGGAGATTATTATGAGTATCCAAGTTTGTTTCATTTTACAGATAAACATTAATTATAAGGAAAATGATCAAAAGTGAAGCTTTTATTGCAAATCAAAAGCATCAATATTGTGTATTGCAATGAGGAGAACATGACTGTAGTGCCCATAACAAAAATAATAGAGATTATTACGAGTATCCAAGTTTGCGTTATTTAATGGAAGAACTTTGATTTTAATGAAAATGGCGGAAAGAAAAGCTTTTCTTGCAAATCTAAAGCATCAATATTGTATATCTCCATGAGGACAACATGATTGTACTGCCTCATAACAAAAAGAATGGAGATTATTATAAGTATCTAAGTTTATCTCAATTCACGAATGAACATTGATTATAAGGAAAATGGCAAAAATAAAGGCATTTCATGCAAATCCAAAGCATCAATATCATGTATCCTGATGAGGAGAATATGATTGTAGTGCCCATGTTGAAAAGGATGGTGATTATTATGAGATCCAAGTTATCTTAATTCATGGATGAACTTTGATTATCAGAAAAATGTGTGGAAAGAAAGACTTTTCTTGCAAGGCCAATACATCAATATCATGCATCCAAATGAGGAGAACATGATTGCAGTGCCCATAACGAAAAGAATGGATATTATTATGGGTATCCAAGTTTGTCTCATTTTAAGGATGAACATTAATTATAAGAAAAATGGTCGAAAGAAAAGTTTTTCTTGCAAATCCAAAGTGCCATGATCGCGTATCCCAATATGGGGAACATGATTGTAGTGCCAATAACAAAAAGAATGGAGATTATTATGAGAATCCAAGTTTTCCTTATTCCATAGATGTACTTTGATTATAAGGAAAATGGTGGAAAGAAAAGCTTTTCTTGCAAATTCAAAGCATCAATATCATGTATCCCAATCAGAAAAACATGATTGTAGTGCCAATAATAGAAAGAATGGGATTATTATGATTAGCCAAGTTTGTCTCATTTCACAGATAAAACTAAAGTATAAGGAATATGTTCGAAAGCAATGCTATTCTTGCAAATCCAATGCATCAAGATTATGTATCCTAATGTGGGGAACATGATTGAAATGCCAATAATAAAAAGTATGGAGATAATTACGATAATCAAAGTTTGTCTTATTTCATAGATGAACTTTGATTTATAACAAAAAAATGGAGATTATTGCGAGTAGCCAAGTTTGTCTCATTTCATGAATGAACTTTGATTATAAGGAAAATGGTAGACAAAAAGCTTTTCTTGCAAATCCAAAGCATCAATATCGTGGCTCCTAATGAGGAGAACATGATCGTAGTGCCCATATTAAAAAGAATGGAGACTAGCATGAGTCCAAGTTTGTCTTAATTCATGGATGAACCTTGATTATAAGGAAAAAGGTAGAAAAAAGGCTTTTCTTGTAAGGCCAAAACATCAATATCATGTATCCAAATAAGGAGGACATGATTGTAATGCCTATAACAAAAAGAATTGATAATATTATGAGTATCCAAGTTTGTCTCATTTCAAGAATGAACTTTAATTATACGAAAAATAGTCAAAAGTAAACCTTTTCCTGCAATTCCAAAGCATCAAGATCGCATATCCCAGTGTGGGGAACATGCTTGCAGTGCCAATAATGAAAAGAATGGAGATTATTACGAGAATTCTAGTTTGCCTTATTCCATAGATGTACTTTGATTATAAGGAAAATGGTGGAAAGAAAAGCTTTTCTTGCAAATCCAAAGCATTAATATCATGTATCCCAATGAGGAAAACAAGATTGTAGTGCCAATAACAGAAAGAATAGGAATTATTATGCTTAGCCAAGTTTATTTCATTTCACGGATGACAATAAAATATAAGAGAAATGGTCAAAAGCAATGCTTTTCTTGCAAATCCAATGCATTAAGATCGAATATCCCAATGTTGGGAACATGATTGAAGTGCCAATAACAAAAAGAATGGAGCTTATTACAACAATCCAAGTTTGTCTCATTTCACAAATGACCATTGATTGTAAGGAACATGGTGGAAGGAAAAGCTTTTTTCGCAAATCCAAAAACATCAATATCATGTATCTAAAGGAGGAGAACATAATAGTAGTGCCGATAACAAAAAGAATAGAGATTATTATGAGTATCCAAGTTTATCTCTTTTCATAAATAAACATTAATTATAAGGAAAATGGTCAAAAACAAAGCTTTTCTTACAAATGCAAGGCATCAATATCATGTGTCCCAATGAGGAGAACATGATTGTAGTGCCAATAACAAAAAGAATGGAGATTACTATGAGTAGCCAAGTTTGTCTTAATTCACGGATAAATTTCGAATATCAAGAAAATGGTGCAAAGAAAGGTTTTCCTTGCAACTCTAAAGCATCAATATCGTGTATCCAAATGAGGAGAACATGATTTAGTGCCCACGACAAAAAGAATAGAGCTCATTTCAAGTATCCAAGTTTGTTTCATTACACGGATGAACATTGATTATATGGAAAATGGTGAAAAGAAAAGCTTTTCTGGCAAATCCAAAGCATCAATATCTTTTATCCATATGAAGAGAACATGATAGTAGTGCCCATAACAAAAAGAATGGAGATTATTACGAGAATCTAAGTTTGTCTCATTTCTCGGATGTACTTTGATTATAAGGAAAATGGTGGAAAGAAAAGCTCTTCTTGCAAATCCAAAGCATCAATATCGTGTATCCCCGTGAGGAGAGCATGGCTGTGGTGCTAATAACAAAAAGATTAGAGATTATTATGATTAGCCAAGTTTGTCTATTTCACAGATGAAAATAAAGTACAAGGAAAATGGTTGCAAGTAAAGGCTTTCTTGAAATCCAAAGCATCAAGATTGTGTATCCTAATATGGTGAACATGATTGAAGTGCCAATAACAAAAAGAATGGAGATTATTACGACAATAGAAGTTTGTCTTATTTCATGTGTAAACTTTGATTATAAGGAAAATTGTGGAAATAAAAGCTTTTCTCGCAAATCCAAAGCTTCAATATCGTGTATCCAAATGAGGAGAACATGATAGCAATGCCTGTAACAAAAAGACTAGATACTATTATGAGTATCCAAGTTTGTCTTAATTTATAGATAAACTTTGATTATAAGGCAAATGGTAGAAAGAAAGGCTTTTCTTGCAAGGCCAAAGCTTCAATATCGTGTATCAAAATGAGGGGAACATGATTGTAGTGCCAATAACAAAAAGAATGAAGATTATTACGAGCATCCAAGCTTGCCTCATTTCACAGATAAACATTAATTATAAGGAAAATGGTCGAAAGCAAAGCTTTTGTTGCAAATCCAAAGCATCAATATCATGTACCGCAATGAGGAGAACATGGCTATAGTGCCCATAACAAAAAGAACGGAGATCATTACGAGTATCCAAATTTGTCTTAATTCATGGATGAACTTTGATTATTAAGAAAATGGTGGAAAGAAAGGCTTTTCTTACAAGGACAAAACATTAATATCGGGTTTCCAAATGAGGAGAACATGATTGTAGTGCCTATAACAAAAAGAATGGATATTACAAGTATCCAAGTTTGTCTCGTTTCACGGATGTACTTTGATGATAAGGAAAATGGTGGAAAGAAAGGCTTTTCTTGCAAGGCCAAAACATCAATATCGTGTATCCAAATGAGGAGAACATGATCATAGTGCCCATAACAAAAAGAATGGATGCTATTATGAGTTTCCAAGTTTCTCTCATTTTAAGGATGAACATTAATTATACGAAAAATGGTCGAAAGCAAACCTTTTCCTGCAAATCCAAAGTGTCAAGATCACGCATCCCAATGTAAAGAACATGCTTGCACTGTCAATAATGAAAAAAATGGAGATTATTATGAGAATCCAAGTTTGCCTCATTCCACAGATGTACTTTGATTATAAGGAAAATGGTCAAAAGAAAAGCTTTTCTTGCAAATCAAAAGCATTAATATCATTTGTCTAAATAAGGAAAACAAGATTATAGTGCCAATAACAAAAAGAATGGGGATTATTATACTTAGCCAAGTTTGTTTGATTTCACAGATGAAAATAAAATATAAGGAAAATGCTCAAAAGCAATGCTTTTCTTACAAATCCAATGCATCAAGATCGCGTATCCCAATGTGGGGAACATGATTGAAGTGCCAATAATGAAAAGAATGGAGATTATTACAAGTATCCAAGTTTGTATCTTTTCACGGATAAACATTAATTATAAGGAAAATGGTTAAAAGCAAAGCTTTTCTTGTAAATGCAAGGCATCAATATTGTGTGTCCCAATGAGGAGAACATGATTCTAATGCTAATAACAAGAAGAATGGAGATTATTACGAGCAGCCAAGTTTGTCTTAATTCTCGGATGAACTTTGAATATCAGCAAAATGGTACAAAGAAAAGTTTTTCTTGCAAATCCAAAGCATCAATATAGTACATCCCAATGAGGAGAACATGATTTTAGAGCCAATAACAAAAAGAACGGGGATTGTTACGATTAGCCAATTTGTCTCATTTCACAGATGAAAATTAAATATAAGGAAAATGGTGGAAAGAAAGGCTTTTCTTGCAAGGCCAAAGCATCAATATAGTGTATCCAAATGAGGAAAACATGATTACAGTGCCAATAACAAAAAGAATGGAGATTATTACCAGTATCCAAGTTTTTCTCATTTCACGAATAAACAATAATTATAAGGAAAATGATTGAAAGCAAAGCTTTTCTTGCAAATCCAAAGCATCAATATCGTGTATCGTAATAAGGAAAACATGGCTCTAGTGCCCATAACAAAAAGAATGGAGATCATTCTGAGTATCCAAGTTTGTCTCAACTCATGGATGAACATTGATTATAAGGAAAATAATGGAAAGAAAGGCTTTTCTTGCAAGTCCTTGCATATTGCTCATTCTTTTTATCGATGTTAGCTCGAACCCTGGCATACAAATCCTTAACAAAATCTGCCTTTTTTTACCATCCAAATTAGCATGTTAGTAGTAGGCAAAGGTAAAATATCCAAAGGAGTTAAAGGATTAAAGCCATACACAACTTTAAAAGGAGAATAAGAAGTAGTGGAATGAACAGTCCTATTATATGCAAACTCAATATGTGGCAAACATCTCTCTCATTATTTTAAGTTCTTTTGAGTGATAGCACGTAACAAAGTAGTAAGTATCCTATTAACTACCTAAGTTCGTCCATTCGTTTGAGGATGTGCAATAGTAGAAAACAAGAGTTTAGTTCCTAACTTATTCCATAAAGTACACCAAAAATGACTTAAGAACTTAAAATCCCTATCACTTACTATTATTCTAGGTAATCCATGCAAATGTACTATCTCTTAAAAGAACAAATCAGCAATATGTGTTGCATAATTAGTTTTTGAACATGCAATGAAATGCACTATCTTACTAAACCTATCAGCAACAACATATATGCTATCCTTACCACTTTGGGACCTAGGCAAACCCTAATACAGAATCCATAGATATATCCATACAAGGTTGATTAGGCACAGGTAAAAGTGTATATAAACCATGTGGCATTACTTTAGATTTTGCTTGTTTACATATTATACACTTATCTCAAACAGATTGCACATCATGTTTCATGTTAGGCCAATAAAAATGTTCATGCAATATATTTGAAGTCTTTTGCACCAAAATGTCCCATCAAACCACCTCCATGAGTCTCTCTAACCAGTATTTCATGCAAAGAACATATAGGCACACACAATTTATTTTTCTTAAACAAGAATCCATCATGCCTATAATACTCATTATGTGCAGACTTAGAACATACGTTCCATGCTTGGCTGAATTCAACATCATTAACATACAAATCTTTAATAAACTCAAAACCAAGTAATTTAGTTTGCAGTGAAGTAAGCAATGCATACTTTCTTGACAATGCATTAGCTACAATGTTTTCTTTTCCATTCTTGTACTTAATCATAAAAGAAAATGTCTCAATAAACTCTAACCATTTGGCATGCCTTCTATTAAGCTTACCTTGTGATGTCAAATACTTCAAACTCTTATGATCAGAATGGATTATGAATTTCTTTGGCCATAAATAGTGCTGCCATGTTTGTAAAGTTCTCACTAATGCATACAGCTTCTTGTCATAAGTAGGATAGTTTAATGCTACCCCACTAAGCTTTTCACTAAAATAAGTAATAGGTTTGGAATCCTGCATCAAAACAGCTCCTATTCCAATTCCAGATGAATCACATTCAATCTCAAAAACTTTATCAAAATTAGGCAAACATAGCAAATGTGCATTAATCAACTTATCTTTCAACGTATTAAAAGCTTTCTCATGCACATCACCCCATTTAAACACGACACTCTTTTTAACAAATTCATTTAAAGGTGCTACAATAGAACTAAAATCTTTTACAAACCTTTTATAAAAACTTGCTAAACCATGAAAACTCCTTACCTCATTCGCATTCCTAGGTGTTGGCCAGTCCTTAATTGCCTTAACCTTATCTTCATCTACACTTATTCCATGTAAACTTACAACAAACCAAGAAAAACAATGGATTCCATGCAAAATGCACATTTCTTAAGATTAACATACAATTTATGCTTCTTTAAAACACTAAAAATAGAATGCAAATGTTTAACATGATCATCCAAATTTTCGCTTTACACTAAAATATCATCAAAGTAAACCATAATGAATTTCCCAATGAAAGGATGAAAAACATAGTTCATCAACCTCATAAAGGTGCTTGGTGCATTAGTTAAACCAAATGACATCACTAACCACTCATATAAACCATATTTTATCTTAAAAGCAGTTTTTCATCCATCACCTTCTTTCATGCGAATTTGATAATAGCCATTATTTAAATCAATTTCAGAAAACATACATGAACCATGCAATTCATCAAGCATATCATCTAACCTAGGAATAGGATGTCTATACTTTATAGTGATTTTATTGATGGCTCAACAATCAACACACATGCGCCATGTTCCATCTTTCTTTGGCACCAAAATCACAAGAACTGAACATGGGCTAAGATTTTCTCTTACGAATCCCTTTTGCATTAACTCATCCACTTGCCTTTGAATCTTTTTTGTCTCTTCAGGATTTGCTCTATATGCTGGTCTATTAGGGATTTATAAACGGGCAATGAAGTTTATTTGATGCTCAATACCTCTTAAATAAGGCAATTCATATAGTATTTCCTTGGGAAATAAATTTGCAAATTCCTGTAACAAAGAAACAACCACACCAGGCAAAGAAGAGTTAAGATAGTTAGTTGAGAAATAAACATCCATGTACACAAGTACAAGTAGTTGCTGCCTTGCTAGCATAGCACTCTTAATCTTACTTTTATTTGCAAAAGCACTAACACCCTTATTTTTGTCTTTATTTTGCTCTCCATGTTCTGAATTTTCTTCCTCATTGCATACTATGATGCTTTTTTTACTCTCTTGAACACACTCACTTCTTATATCACTCTTTTCTTTTTCTTGTGCACTCATTTTCTTTTCTTTCATCTTGCACTCTTTAGCTATCCTAATCTGGTCCTCATATGCCTCTAATGGTTTGAGAGGAGTTAATATAAACATTTGATTATTCATTACAAAACTATATCTATTCTTGTACCCATCATAAGTAACCTTCCTATCGAACTGCCATGGATGCCCCAAGAGTAGATGACCAGCGTGCATTGGTGCAACATCACAAAGAACCTCATCCTTGTAGTTGCCAATAGAGAATGTAACTAACATTTGTTTTTTTCACGTTAACTTCTCCACAATCATTCAACCATTGCAGCTTATACGGTCTTGGATGCTTTAATGTATGCAGCTTTAGCTTTTCAACCATCAAGGCAACTGCCATTATCAATAATCATGCTACATACCTTTTTATTCACATGGCACCTAATATGAAAGATGTGCTCACGTTGTATTTCATCACCATCTTCCTTAGGTTGTATGCTAAAAGCACGCCTGGTAATGAGCATATCTCCATGGATGGGTTGTTCAATGTCAACATCACTACAATCCTCCAATAGTGGCATTTCATTATCACTCAAACTTTTGCTTTCTATATCACCATTATCCATAACAATCATAGCCCTTTTATTTGGCATTGAAAAGCAATATGCCTAAAACCTTGACACCTGAAACACTTGACATCATGTGATTTAGAAGATAATTTAGTTTCAGTTTTACCTTTGGAGAATGTAATTGAATCCTTTGCCTTTACATCTTCTTTAGGTTTTGCGGCAGCTTTGTTGTTCTTCCAATTTGACTTTCGTGAAGAGCTAGAAGCTGAGCCATATTTGGAAGTGCCTTTAGACTCTAATTGCCTTTCCACCTTGATAGCTTCATACAACAATTCCTTTATCTCCACATAATGATGCAATTCCATCATATCAGCTATCTCTTTATTCAAACCACCAATGAATCTAGCCATAGTTGCCTCACGATCTTCCTCTATATTGCCTTGAATCATGGTTATCTCTATCTCTTTGTAGTAATCCTCGACATTCATGGATCCTGGAGTCAGCCCTTGTAATTTTCTATACAAGTCCCTATAGTAATGGCTAGGTGTGAACCTCTTTCTCATCACTACCTTCATTTCTTCCCATGATCGAATAGATCTCTCACCATTCCTATGCCTATTAATC
>JBBYHO010517160.1:51884-67415 GCA_038382025.1 Adansonia gregorii | reverse complement strand
TGTTAATAAGCAAGAAAAAGAGAAAAATGATGAGGTTTTGGTTCTAGTATGGATGAGGGTGATTTTTGGAGTGTGTAATGGAAGAAAGTAAGTGTTTTGGGGCTCTTTTTAGGTGGTGGTTGAAGAGCTACGAGATTCTGGTTTTCTTGATGTGTGAATGTGTTTTTGGAAGTGTAAATGAGCTAGAATCTAACTTCTTTCCACTGAGATCAAAGTGGTCCATTTATACCAGCCTTTCAGAGCTAAATTAGAAGTGTTTTTGGCTATTTCTCAAGAAAGACAAGGTGATGTCAGCATGGTGGCTATAGGGTGGCTGTGGAAAGCAACTTGCTGCCAATGTGATGTGTATATGGTGGCTGGATAAATGCTGAAATGCTTTTCCAACAAATAGGGTGGGTGATGGTGATATTGGTTAACAAGCTAAGAAGTAGGGTGATCATGTGATATTGACCCTTTTTTGATCCAATTTAGGCTTCAAAAAGATGTTATGATTATTTCAAAAATCTAAATTCATAATCTAATATGTGTTTTAATCTTTTCTTATGCAAAGAAACGAGTTAAAATTGAGTTTTGGATCAATGATGGACGAGTCAAAAATACCTAGATCATGAAAATGGCCTGCATGTATCGATACATTGCATAATGTATCGATACATTTTGTCCAAAAACCTTGTGTGTACTGATAAAATGAATATTGTATCAATACAATGATTAATGTATCGATATTATGAACCATTGTATCGATACTATGAACCATTGTATCGATACATGCTGATATGCATCTACACATTCCTTTATAGAATGCATGTTTTGGTCCTAGCATGGTCTAGTATCGATACATGAGGTCCTGTATCGATACAGAGGCTTATGTGTCGATAAATCTACATGTTGTATCGATACAAATGGGGACATTTCAAATTTTTGGTGTGTTGGAGCATCGTATCAATACATGAGAACCATGTATCAATACATTCAAGTAAAATTGTGAATTTTCTCATATCTTTTGTCCCCAGATACCTTGGACTATGTTATTTGATGCCACATCCTTGCATTTACCTTTGATATGATTCCTAGGCCTTCTTAACATCCTCAAAATACTTTTTTACCGATCATCGCCCCCTTTTACATCCATGCTCTAGATTGCTAAAAATTAGCTCAGACAAAATAAGGTGTCTACAATAGGTATTGTACCAGTGTTGGATGTTTGATTCTATGTATTAAGGACCATTGCATTTTAGAATGGCACTACATTAGACTTATTAATATGATGAGTATGATGTATGCAAGAATGCAGATGAAATCATATGCATGTGATGATATTATGGAAAGAAATAAAACAAACTAAATCATGTATACAAATGCAAGAGACAATTAGATTTTAGCAACAACTTTGGAATAAGTATCTTCTATTTGAACAAAGCATTAATTACAACTGATCAAGTAATCAAATCTAAAAATATCACACGCTATTACATTGTTTGATTATAAGTTCCTAAAAGTTCAAAAATTCTTGTTAATTTTGATTATAAGTTCTATAAAGTTCAACAATTCTTGTTAATTATCTCTTAAGGGAATGAAGTCTCTCCTCACAGATTTGGCTAATTAAACCATGTTCTCTGCACTGGTTTCAACCATGTGGATTTGCTTAATAAGATTCTAGATATGTTCCCTATACTTTGATCGAGATTGGTCATCCAAGATTCCATTATGATGTAATGCTTTAAAAGTCCTTGATAGTCGCTCTACCTGATGTTGTTGGACTTGAAGAACATACTCCAATTCCTAAACCCTTGTAGCTATCGCCACGTACCCTTTTTTCTTTTTCTCTCAAGATAATCTAAAATGGGTGTGCAAGACTTAAAAGATATGTACTAATGGTTGAGCCTTTGAGTTATCCCATGATCAAGATTTGGATTAGGCGTAGTAATGTGAAGGAGAGAGAGACTTTCAAGCGAATAACTCATCGAACTAGTGTCGAATAGCCATCATGAAGTGGCCATAAACTTAGAGCTACCACCGATCATATCAGGTTAGGCAGAATTGGATGCCTATCAAAAATAATATTTCAAGTTACAAAACTCGAAACATTAATTTGGATATCTACAAAGTTCAAAAATTCATTGGTTAGGTTTGAGAGTTAGTTATGCATGAGGAAGGATTAGCACCTTTCACCTTACCCAAAATTGATACCTACAAATTATATCTCACTTCAATTTTGGCTTAATCGATTATTATTTAGATATGATCCTTTTTGTATGCATGAAGTTTTGGTTGAAAATGTAACTATGGGTTTTGAAAGAAGATTTATGTCACCTATGCACCATTAAGTTATGAGGAACATAGGGAATTTTATAAAAATTAGTTTTCCTATTAAATTTTAAAAATTTGGATGTCCTATATTTGGCATTGGAGAGATATCTACATGAAACATTGTCTTGTAATTTTTTTTGAAAACAAGTTTTAAATATAAGTAAATGACAGTCACTTAAAAAAGGAAACAACTTAGTAAGTCGAAAAAGTATAATAATATCTCAAACAAAAAATGTAAAACCCCTTAGAGAGATGGTGTTACAGTATCCCAAAAGATAAAGTTATGAAAATAATTAGGAATCTTGAATATATTTGAGAGAGAAAAATCAAGTTTTAGATGAAAAAAAGGGTTAGAGTACCTTTTTAGAGTGGTGGAGTTAGAGTATCCCCAAGAATGGAAATCTTTAATGATTTAGGGAAATAATTAGGAATTTTAAATAAATCTCAGAGAGAAAATTCAAGTTTTTTATGCAAAAGTAGGTTTAGAGTATCCCTTTAAAGTGGTGTGTTTGGAATATCCCCAAGGATGAAAATTTTTGATAATTTTAGAAAAAAAATATGTTTTCTCTTAAGCCTTGATCCAAGCATAAAAGGTTTGAGTAGTAAGGGAACCAATCAGATGCTTTTTGAGACATTCGAATATCTTTATAAAGGTGTTTTGGAGATTGGCTGAAATCATGGGACAACATCATGCCATCTCACTTCCTAAATATATTTTGGGTTCATCTGAAGGCTTCAAGGGGCAAATGGCATATCATTGGAAATGTAACTCAATAAGGACCAATATAAAGATATTTTCAAAATCCGAGAAAAAATTAACTTTAAAGTGAAATTAATTTTTAGTGTTAGGCTTGTTTCAACACTGACAACATGTATAAAAGAAAGGGCATAATTTAACTTCAAAGAGTTGTTTTGAGCTCATTGCGAATCATTAAATCATAAAAAATACTTTTCTAGAAAAAAAATTCACAAGCTTTTTAGGAAAAATATTTAAAAGTTTTAAAAAAAATCATCTGATGGGCCAAAATAGCCTAAACAGAACATAACATGGTGGTTCAAGGGGTTTCACACAGTAAAGCTTCAAAACATCAAAAATCCTTCATCGGGGATTATCTGAAGGCAAACAAGACACCATTGGAATGGTATTTTAATGCCCTTTAAGGAAAAATATCAAAAAATTCTAGAAAAATAATTTGTGACTTGAAAATAGTTTTTCAAACTCAGACTATGGTGCTACCAAAGCAAAAATATGGGAGTTATTCGGCATTTTTGAGTTCTTTTCCAAGAATAGACTTAAATCTAGGACATTCAAATGTCTCTGATTAAAAGGAACAAGTAACATAGGTGTCACAAGTTTATTCCACCATCCTGGAATAATTTGGGATAATGAATCAACCCATTGACCATGTCACTAAAGCAGGTATTGGACTCAAGATCAAGGCACAATATTTTTAACAAATGAAAATGACATTTTATTTCCATGAATCTAGACCTAGAAGTTTACTTTATCACCAAGATTAGAGGACCAATTTAATCAAAACATTAAATCTATGCTAGTCCCTATTATTAGAAGATAGCATAGACTTAATTGAGTTTTTTTTTTGAAAAATCAATTTATTTGTAAAACAAAGCATGCATTTTGACAAACAAATCATGAATAAAATATGGCATTTGAAAAGATAAACAAGTATTAATCATGCACACACACAAAGACATTTTGACATGGAAAAGATAACAAAAATGCAAGGGATGACAAATAAGATGCATGGAATTGACATGAACATATTTAAGTGAAAAAAAGCATGCTAGAATTTTCAAGACAACATTTTTATGCCTTGAGCTTAAAATTCTAGAAAATGCATGAACATACTAAATGCATGTTAAGAAAAACATTGAAGCATACGTTCAGCATGTGAATATAGATGAAATATGACAACCAATGCATGAATAAGGGACTGTTTTGTTAAAAGAATGAAAGAGTAGAATATTAGCCTACTAAGTAACATTAAGGCATCAAAAGAACATCAAAATCCTAAGGCTACCTCAACCAAGGTGACAATAATGCATAGGACCTAAGATGGTCATGGTAGTATAAATGGTTCACTAAAATGATATAGATGATAAAAGCAGAAAATATATGGAACAAGGTAGAAAAAATATACCAAAAAAGCTTGAATTTTCCTCTCTACTTGAAGCAGTGACTTTAAGCTTAGTTTATTTCTTCTGTTTTGCTATTATATAGCAAGAAAAAGACAAAAAAAAGCTTTCTAGTAATATTACTGATGTTAAGGTGTTTCAAGGATGAAAGCATGTAAAAGATTAATTATTTTAGAGGTTTTCTTCCTAATGGTTTGGGGAACTATGAGAATGAAGTATAAAAGTCAATGGAATAGTTTTTTGGAAAAGATTTGGGGCTGAAGATTGTTGAGGTTTTTCTGGAGGTGTCTAGATGAGTCCTATGTATGTCTTCTATTGAGCTAACTTTTTTTTAAATCTAAGGGTCGGCCAATGCTTTTGGGAGAAAAAACAAGGGTATTTATAATCTTTTATTCAAGTAATAAAGGACATCTCTAGCTACTATGCTCTGTTTGCCTTCTTCCTATTAGTTCTGCCATGCAGAGTAGTGGGGCAGAAAAACTACAAAAGCCTGCAACCAGATATATGCCTAGCATACCCTTTAACTACTTCATATTTCATGAAAATAACCTTTTTCATTGGCTATTTGGGCTTTAAATTTGTTTAAGTTCAATCATGAGCTCATAGCTGAGGCTTGATATAAATTTATAATGATTGTCAGTGCAAAAATCATGTTTGAATCAGATCTATAGAGGCTGAAAAGTGACTCAAATTAGGCAAAAATACCTTAGTGTATTGATATAAAACATTTTGTATCGATACACTAGGCAATTTTTATGTATGAGTATCGATATAATGAGGTGTATATCGATACTAAGAGTAAATAATTATTTCTAGTCTTAAGACTTTAAGGCCTATATCGATACTTTATGGATTTATATTAAGACTCATGCTTTTATGTTGATACATTTTGCCAAAAATCACAACTTTAGCTACTGCCGAGGTTTGTATCGATACAAATATGCCAAATATTGACACATAAAACCCTATTGTATCAATATTACATATGAAAATTTAAATTTTTGGTGATGTAAAAGCCTTGTATAAATACTTATACACCAATATAACTTACACGTATCTTAGGCTCTTTAAATACCTCACTTTGGTCACAAACCATGGGAAATTGACTTGTGTACTCATTTGAATGACTCCAATGACACCTTGAATAGTGACCTTTGATGCCTTATGTATATATTTTTCTTTAATACAAACCATAGGCATTTTTAACCTTCCCTAAAAAATTTTCTCGCCTGGCATCGTGTCACCTAATAGTGCCTAGTAACATGGTACCTGGTAATCGTCCCTAATTTATTTTTTTTATTTTTTGATTCTATCATCTTTCAATTAAGTCCTAGGATGCCAAAAATTAGCCTAGACAAAATGAGGTGTCTACAGCTACCTTTTTTGGCCTATTTGGTTCGGGTAGGATAATGGTTCTATGTGCCTAAAGAAAAATAGATATTTAGTTAGTGTTAAGTTAAGATAGCACGAGTATATCTGTAATGATTTTAAAGAAAATTTTAGTGAATTTTATAGGGTTTGACCACCTTACTAGGTTGTTTCTTGGGATTAATCCCTTAGACAAGTGCTACCAGCTTGTGTGGGCTTTGACTTGATAGACGTCTAGCTTTTTATGGACTGAGGTAGGTTTTATCTTGTGTTTGACTCCCTAAATAAGCACTAACAACTTGTGTAGGCTTTGACTCGATAGTCATGTAGCTTTTTGTGGACTGAGGTGGTTGTTTCCTAAGTTTGACCCTTTAAATAGGTACCACCAGCTTATGTAAGCTTTGACTCAATCAATGTCCAGGTCTTTATGGATTGAGAGAGGCTGTTTCTTGGGTTTGACCCGCTAGATAAACACTGTTACCTTGTATAGGCTTTGACTCGATATGCATCTAGCTCTTTATAAATTGAGGTAGGTTATTTCCTAGGTTTGACCCTATAAACAGGCACCTTAGCTTGTGTAAGCTTTGACTCAATAGATGTCCAACACTTTTTGGACTGAGGCATTATTTATTGGGCTTTGACACCTAGATAGGCACTACTAACTTTTATAAGCTTTGACTCAATAGGCATTCAGCTCTTTATGGACTAAAGTAGGTTGTTTCCTAGGCTTGACCCTCCAAGCAAGCGTCACCAGCTTGTATAGGCTTTGACTCAATAGGTATCCAGCTCTTTATGGACTAAAGTAGGTTGTTTCCTAGGTTTGACCACCCAAACAAGTGCCACTAGCTTGTGTAGGCTTTAATTCATAGGCGTCTAGCTTTTCCTAGACTAAAGTAGGTTGTTTCCTAGGTTTGACCTCTCAAACAAGTGTTGCAAGCTTATGCGGGCTTTAACTCGGGAGGTGTCCAGCTCTTTATGGATTGAGGTAGGTAAGCATCCTGTTTTTTGAGGACTAAGGTAGGAAAAAAAATTGTCCTGCTCTTTGAGGACTTAGGTAGGTAAGTGTCTTGCTCTTTGAGGACTAAAAGAAAGTGAACTTAGATACCTTTCTTGGATAATTTTCAATAAGCTCATAAAGTCAAAGATGCTTACCTAAGGCTTTTTAAGGTTTTTTGAAAACAAGAAATTATACCTTAGGTTCCCTACTAATTTGACTTTTGCATGCAGGAGCTAGTACCTGAGGAATGTTACATTCTATACAATGCATGAAGATGCAAATGCATGTTTAGGATGGTATAAGAGTGATGATTTTAAAATCTAATCTAGTGATAAATTTTGGCCTTCTCCAATTATTTTCTCTTTAACGAATTTGATAATGTGATTGTTTGCCAAGGGATTGACCAGCCTTGTTTTAGGTTTTAGAGATTTTGAATGTAAAGTATGTCTATTAAAGGTAAAGGTGGCTCATGATTGTGGAAGTGACCTTTAGTTTAGATGGCTCATGATTAGGGACTTTTGTTGCATTGAGTTTACTAATAAGTATGAGGGGTTTCATTGGTCAATATGATTCAAATGTGTTTTTAGTAATCTGAGTGAATTATTCTAAATTATGATTGAGGATAATAGTTTGAAAAGAACTTTGTTTCCTTTTCTTTGGGATGAGGTTTATTGAAAGAAGTTTTTGAGTATGTTTCCAAGGTATGGGGTTAAGGGCAAGACTGAATGTGGCCCTAAGAGTTCATTCTTGGTCTTTAGGCATGAAACAAAATTTCTTGCAAAGTTTTATCTGTCTAAGTAATGCTAGGAAATCCTATTAATAGTTCTATTCATTTATCAAACATTATCAGTTGATTGATAAACATGATGCAACATGGGATGAAAGAGTTACAAAAAGACTTTGTAAGAAATCAAGTGATTGTATCCCGTTTAAAAGAAAGAAAGTACAAGTTATGACAAGCTATAGGATTGTAAAAAAATTTAAGATATAAGAGAATTCAGAGGGATTTTCTTGGCCGCTTAGCCCCTAATGTTGATCACATGAGTCTTTCATTAAGTGTCTTCAATAACTATTCTCAAGCAATTAATACTTTTGGTGTTGGCTGACTCATAAGAAGATTCTTTAAATTGCCCTATGGTGGGATAGTGGCTTTAAAGTTAGGTAGTTTCCATTTTTTTTGGTGTAAGTAAGGATGAGATTTGGTGGGGTAGGTTGACATAGAATAGGTAAATTAGGTTATGATTTAGTGTCTTGATCAGGGTTGTGATTGTGGGGTAAATTGGTTATTAACTTGGTTTGAGTAAGGGAGTCTAGTCATTTAAGTTACCATTTTGGGTTTTCAACCTAAGCTAGCTCTTTTTTTAAAGAGTGGAAGGAGAAAGAGAAATAGGATGCCCTTTCAAGTTTTTACACTAATATCCTTTTAGGCATAGTATTTCTTAACAGAATTAGAGTTCATAGGGTTAGGTTGGTCACTACCATCCATTTTAGTTAAGATTAGAGCTCATATGAAAAATATATGTTTTACCATGTATAGCCTTCCCAATTTGAGGTCCATTTTTTCAAAACATCTTTATGAATCGAGAGACTTTGTTTAAGTATCAAGTCACCTTCTAGGAATTGATAAGGATGAACCTTTTTGTCGTGGGCTCTCATCGAGTGCTTTTGATACTGCTGCCCATGATAGATGGCTTTCACTTTTTTTTCTTCAATGAGATTGAGCTGTTAATATTAGTTTCTAACCCATTCAGCCTCTTCAAGTTATGATTCTATCAAGACTTTGAGTGAAGGGATTTTAACCTTAATAGGTAGGACATTCTTTATGCCATAGAATAAGGAGAACGGGGTAGCACCCATGGAAGTTTATACTATTGTGCAATAGGCATGTAATGCAAAAAGTAACTTTTCATGCCAATCTTTATACATCTCAGCCATCTTTTTTAACTATTTTCTTGATATTCTAGTTGGCTGTTTCAATTGCCTCGTTCATTTTGGCTGATATAGAATGAAATTACGATGTTAACCTTGAACTAATAATAGACTGCTTGCATTGTTTTGTTTTTCAGGTTGCATGCATTATCAGTAATGATATGCTCCAGAAGACTATATTTACAAATGATGTCCTATTTCATAAATTTGTAGACAAAGATTTGGTAACATTGGCATAAGAAATTGCCTCTAACTGCTTAGTGAAATAATCTATCACAACTAAAATAAAATAGGGCCCATTAAAAGCCTTAGGGGTAATCGGTCTGATCATGTCCATGATTCACATGGAAAAAGGCCACGGGGCTGTCATAAAATATAGAGGTGTTAGTGGGACATGGATTTTGTCCATGTAGATTTGGCATTTATGGCACTTTCGGGCATAGCTGATGAAATCCTTTTCAAGAGTCAACTAATAGTAGCCTGATCGCATGACTTGTTTCAAAATTTGGTGTCCACTAGCATGCATACCATAAATTCTTTCTTGGACTTCTTCAAGAATTTTTTTGGTTTCAGAGGCATCTATGCATCAGAGTAGTACTTGATCCTATCCTTTCTTACATAAAATTTTGCATCTAAAATAAAGCTCACAAATATCCTTCAGATGGTTCTCTTATCATTTTCAGTAGCATCTTTTAGGTATTGCTTATCCTTGATGTACTAAAGTTATCATAATGCCTTGGCAAGTTGTCATTCTCTTCTTCAACATTCTGACAATGTGTTTGGGTTTTATAGATACTCATTTGAATGGGAGCAACATCCAAATCTTAATTAACTTTAAACAAAGACAATAACATGGCCAAGGCATTAACAATTTGGTTTTCTTTTCAGGGCAAATGTTGAATGATCATATCATAAACTCTTTTCTAAGTTCTGAAATCAGATTCTAATAATAGATTAATTTAGCATTACGCATGTGTCATTCTCATTTTAGTTGGTAGATAATAAGGGTTAAATCTCTAAATACTTGAAGTGTTTGGATTTTTTTTTAATGGCTACTTGGAGTCCCATGACGTAGGCCTCATATTTAGATATATTATTGGTGTAGTTGAAGTTCTGTCAAGAAATGAAGGGGTAGTGTGACTTCTATCGGGTGAGATAAAAATTGCCTCTATTCCATGCCCTAACACTTTTGAAGCTCCATCAAAGTACATTTTCTAAGATGAACTGGACTTGATAGTGTTCTCTACCTCGGATATGCATATCAAGTCTTTGTCAAAAAATTCAAAGTCTAAAGACTACTAGTTATCTGCCACTCAACTTGCTAGGAGATTTGCTATTGCACTACCTTTGATGGCTTTCTAGTTCACATACATGATATCATACTCAAAAAGCAAGATTTGCCATACTACTAATCTCCTTAACAAGGTGGGAGCTTCACACAAATACTTGATGGGATTGAGCCTGGTGATTAGACACGTAGTGTGGTATAGCATGTATTGTCTTAATCTATGAGTGTCCTAGCTAGAATACAACATAACTTCTCTATGACTGAATAATTTTTTTCATATTCTATGAGCTTCTTGCTTAAGTAGTAGATAACCTATTCCTTCTAACCTAATTCATCATGTTAACCTAATACACAGCCTATTGACTTATCAAAAACTAAGAGGTCTAGGATCAAAGGTTGACTGGGTATTGGTGGTACAAGTATTGGAGAATTCTAAAAGTAGTGCTTAATATTATCGAAGGCTTTTTGGCACTCTTCATTCCATTCTCCAAGATTTTGTTTTCAAAGTAACTGAAACATTGGATCGCATTTATCGGTCAGCTAAAATACAAAATGAGCTATATAATTCAATCTTCCTAAGAACTTATTACTTCTATCATAGTTCAAGGCGGCGACAAGTTCAAATGGCATTGACCTTTTAAGATTAACTTTTATTCCTTTTTCTTTTATAATAAAACCTAATAGTTTGCCAGATGTGACACCAAATATGCATTTTGTGTGATTTAACTTGAATTAGTCTTTGCAAAGCTGTTTAAAGAGTTTCTATAAATTAGCCACACGTTCACTCTCTTTTGGCACTTTGGCTATCATATCATCCACATAGAACTAGATTTTTTTTATGCATGAGATATGGAACAATGTTACCATCACCCTTTAGTAGGTTACCCTAGCATTATTGAGCCCAAAGTGTATCACTTTATAGCAGAAAGTGCCCTATATGGTCATAAAAATGCTATTCTCCATGTTTTTAGGTACCATTTTGATTTGGTTATAACTTGAAAATCCATTCATGAAGGAAAATAGTTCATTTTTGGTAATGTTGTGTACTAGGGTGTCGATGCAAGGTAAAAAGGAATTATTTTTTGGGCAAGCTCAGTTTAGGTCCTTGTAGCTTTTATACATCAACACTTTACCATCATTTTCAGGAACTGGGACTGTTTTGCTACCTTTATAAGGTATTTTCCTATTATAAGAAATCTTGCCTCAAATTGCTTTTTCACTTCTTCATTGATCTCTAGAAGCATTTTGGGTTTCATCCTTCTAAGCTTTTGTCGTATAGGCTTACACTCGAGTTTAAGGGGAAGTTTATGGACCATAATGTTGATGTCTAATCCAGGCATCTCTTGGTAGGGCTAGGCAATATCTATTTTTCTTCTTATTCAATTAGCCTTAGCAGGTCTAGAGATATAAGGTTCTCTTTAGACTCTACCTTATCGGCGTAGATTGGTTGCTCGATATTGATTTCCAAAGTTTTTGCATAAATATTCATGTCAGTTTCATCAGGGCACTTAAAAATATGGGAAAGAATAATATAGGTGGAAAAATATGTAGAGAAAAGTCTAACTATTGACACAAAAAATGTAATGCATAATGCTTAATCATTGTCATTAATATTTAATAAAAAATGCCCATACAAAGGATCCTATAATGCTTTTGGGTGGAAACATGTAAGTTTAGTTCATAGTATTACTTTGAAATAGACTTGAATAATACAAGAATCTTAATTTTAGTCCAAACACTCAGAACAAATCTTAAAGGGCATAGGCTAGTCTCTTGGCCCATTATTGATGTCCCTAGCTCATTAATTACACTGATAAAAAATCCCTAAATGCCTTGTTTAGTATGAGCATAACATTAATAAAGCCTGTATCCACATGTCTTCCTAAACGAAAACTTTTTTGAAGTGATGAAAATACCATCAGTTCATATTCTATATCCTATACTAATAGAAGAGCCATTCTTCTCTCACGAGTTTTTTGAGCTTGTTTTATTTTCTACTATGTACTAGGCTTGAATCCTAACCCTTTCTTATTGATTTGGTTGACAACTCTCAAGGCTTTGGCAATCCTTTTAGAGGTGTTTTTTGAGTCTTTTTCCAGCTTGGGCACTTTAGCTGATGGTTAACTTTAGACCTATGTGAGCACTTTGATCGGCTAGGCTCAACCATTGGCAACCCATTCTTCATATAAATGGCATTGATAAACTCAAAGGATTGGAAAAAAGATACTGTGATATCTTTTAGGTTCAACATATGGGGCATTAGTTGAGGCAGCAATAATGATATCTTCTTCTCCTCCACTACTGACAACTTTGTTCTCAATGATAAATTTCAACTTTTGGTGCCATGATGATAGTACTAGCCCTACAAACTGAATCCAAGGCTTTCCCAACAGGTAGTTAGATGATGGAGCAATGTCCATCACTCAAAAATCAACCCCATAAGTACACTGGCCGATTTGGAATAGAATGGTGATGTTTCCCATAATATTTTTGTAAATTTCATTGAATGCTCACACAATCGTATGACTATTTTAGATATAAGATGCGTCAATGGGGAGTTATTCAAGCATTACACTGGCATTGATCTTGTCTGCATAGATTTGACACTTACGGCATTTTCAGGCATAATTGATGTAGTCTCTCTCGAGGGTCAACCAGTAATAACCCATTCTCATGATTTGCTTAGCATCCTATGTCGATTAGCATGTGTGCCATAAATCCCTACATGAACTTCTTCTAGGATCTTTTTGGCTTCAAAAGTGTTACGCATCTGAGCAATACTTGATCGTGACTTCTTTTATATAAGATTTTTCCATCGAGAACAAATCTTATAGCTCACCTTCTGATAGTCCTTTTATCAGTCTCGCTTGCATGTTTGGGATATCGTTGATCCTTAATGTAATGAAAGGTGTCATAGTACCATCGTAGGCCATCCTTATCTTTTTTGACACTATAAAATTAAACCAGAGTTGTGTAGATGCTCATCTAGATGGGAAAGGCATCTGACTCTTGGTTGAGTTTAAACATGGATGACTAGGCAGCGAAAGTATTAGCTATTTAGTTCTCTTCTTAAGGTAAGTGTCGAAAACTAATATCATTAACTTCTCTCTTAAACTTTGCTATTAGCTTCCCATACTGCATTAGCTTGGCATTACGAGTTTGCCATTCCCCTTTCAATTGATAGATAACTAAGGCCAAATCACTAAACACCTGTAATATCTTTACATTCCTCTCAATGGCTGCTTAAAGCCCCATGACACAAGCTTTATATTCTGTGATATTATTCATGTAGTCAAAATTTAGCCTTGCTGTGAATGGATAATGACTCCCACTAGGTGACATCAATATTACCCTAACTCTTTGTCCTAGAACATTTGATACTCCATCAAAATACATCTTTCAGGATTGATCTTTGTTGGAGGAATCTTTATCCTCATAAATGACATTAGATCTTTATTTGGGAAGTCAAAATTTAAAGGTTCATAGTCGTCTGCCATTCGACTTGCCAAAAAGTCAGCTATCGCACTGCCCTTGATGGCCTTTTGACTGACATAGGCAATGTTGTATTCAAAAAGCAGGACTTGCCATCTAGCTACCTTTGCTGATAGTGCAAGGGCTTTGCATAAATACTTGATAGGATCAAGCCTTGCAATCAACCATTTGGTGTGATATAGCATGTACTACCTAAATCTCTTGGCTATCCACACTAAAGCACAGCATAACTTCTCAACTAAAAATTTCAGTCTCGATAATTAAAGGTATGTATCAATACTTCATTGACTTGTATCAATATATTTGGCCAAAAATCATAACTTTAGCTACTGCTAAGGTCTGTATCAATACAAACATGATGAGTATTGATACCTTTCATAAGGTTTTAATACCAACCCTTTTGTATCGATAGTATATGTGAAAATTTAAATTTTTGGTGACATGAAAGCTTCGTATCAAGACTTATGCACCAATGTGAACTTTAAGCTTTTTAAATACTGCACCTTGGTCACAAACAATGGAAAATTGACCTATGAATGACTTTGATGACACCCCAAATAATGACCTTTAATGCTTTATTTTTACATTTTTTGTTAATATAACTTATAGGTATTTCAGACTTTCCTAAAAACAATTTTTGAAACTGATGCTACGTCGCCTAATAGTGCTTGGGGACATGGCACCTGGCAGTCGTCTCTATTTTTTTTTACTTCTTTGATTCTTGATTATACCTTAGGATGCCAAAAATTGGCCTGAACAAAATAAGATGTCTACAAATGACAGAAGTACTAGAGGATTTAAAAGGTAATGTTTGACTTATCAAAGGCTTCTTAGCACTATTTGTTTCATTCTCTAGGATTTTATTTTTGAAATAGTTGAAAGATTGGATCTTAGTTATGGTCAACTAGATATGAATCAAGCTATGTGATTCAACCTTCTTAAAACTATTCAATTCTTTTTGAGTTGATGTAGTGGCATATTCTTAATGGCCTTGACTTGGTCAGGATCAACTTGTATTCGTATTTTGCTCACAATGAAGCCTAATAGTTTGCTAGATGTGACACCAAATGTGCATTTTACAGGATTTAACTTGAGTTAGTATTATAAAGCCATTTAAAAATTTTCACAAATCGGTCACATGTTCACTCTCTTTTGACAATTTGACAATCATATCATCCATATAGACCTCGATTTCTTTATGCATGAGATCATGTAATAATGTTACCATCACCCTTTGGTAGATTGCCCTAGCGTTCTTAAGCCTGAAGGGCATCACTCTATAGTAGAAACTACCCCACATGGTCACTAAAGTGGTCTTCTCCATATCTTCAACTGCCAATTTAATTTGTTTGTATCCATAAAATCCATCCATGAAAAAAATAGTAAATTTTTGATGGTATTGTCTACTATGTTATCGATATAGGGTAAAGAAAAATTATCTTTTGGGTTGGTTGGATAATCCATACACATTCACACTTTATGGTCTTTCTAGGAACTAAGACTATAATGGCTACCCTTTAAGGACATTTCGCTACTTCAAGAAATCTTGCTTCAAATATTTTTACTTTTTCTTTGATCTTTAGAAGCATTTTAGCTTTCATCCTTCAAAACTTTTGTTGTATAGGCTTACATTAGGATTTGAGAGGAAGTATATGAACCACAATATTGGTGCCTAATCCAAACATATCCTTGTAGGACTAGGCAAACATATCTCTATACTCTTTAAGGAGATTTTTTAGTTTAACTTGAGTTTATGGTTTTATGAAGGTTCCAATTTTGACTACTTTCTGGTCTTCTTCAGTTCTAAGGTTCATGGTTTTAGTGGGTTTTTCATGAGGCAATATTTATTTTTTTCCTTTTTAATTAGTCTTAGTAGGTTTGAGGTATAGGATTCCCTTCAAAATCTCCCTTGGACTCAAAATTAATATCCAAAGTCTAAGTATGAATATTCATGTCACCTTCGTTGGATTACCTAAATATATGGAAAAAG
>JBBYHO010517160.1:0-43644 GCA_038382025.1 Adansonia gregorii | reverse complement strand
AAAGAAACATGTTAGTAAGATGAAAAAGAATATATTAATTTCACAAACAAATAATCACAAACAAAAGAATATAAAAAAGAAGGACTATGAGAATGTATCTCGTAACTGTTTTTGATTACTGAAGAATAACTGGGATGACAACTTGGAGACATGTTCAGAATCGATTGTAATTCAAAAGATAAAAAAAGTTTTAATTGAAATAATCTGGGGTATCCGAAAGAGAGAAAAATTTTAGATTTTGAGGTGAAAACGAGGTTGGAGTATCCCCTTGGAGAGGTTAGAGTATCCCTAAGAATAGAGATTTCTGATGATTTTAGAAAATAGTTAGGAATCTTAAATAAATATAAGAGAGAAAATTCAAGTTTTTTAGTGGAAAATAGGTTTAGAGTATCTTTTCGAAAAAGTTGGGCTAGAGTATCCCCAAAGATGAAATTTTTTTATGTTTTAAAAGATTATTTTTGTTTTGGAAAAAAGACTTTAAAAGTAAGAAACAAAAGATTTATACAAAATATATTTTTATTTTAAGCCTTGGTCTTAAGTTATTAGGGGACCAATCATATACATTTCAAGATGTTAGAACATCTCTACAAAAGGGTTTCAAAAATTGGGTTCAAAGACAAGAGACAACATCTCATTGTCTCCTTTCCTAAATTTATTCCTAGTTCATCCGATCATGGGGTAAATAAGGCACTATTTGAAAGGTAACTCAATGAGGATTAATATAAAAAAATTCATAAATCATTTTCTAGGCAAAATTAATTTTTGAAATTAAGTTTATCTTGACACTAGCAGCATGTATAAGGGAAAAGGTGTGATAGATTTTGAAAAATCATTCTAGACTTATCCTACATTCTTAAATCATAAACCATACCTTTCCAAAAAGGAAATTTTGCAAACCTTTTGGGAAAAGTATTTAAATAATATAGCAAAATCATTTGATGGGCCGAAATGGCACATAGAATGGAAGACATTGATTTTAGGGGTCCCAAATAGCAAAGGTTTAAAAAATCATAATTTCGTCATTTGGGATGATCTAAGGGCAAAGAAGACACCTTTGGAAAGCTATTTCGGTGCGCTTTAAGGGAATAAGATAAAAAATTCTAAAAAAATCATTTACAATTCCAAATAATTTTTCAAATTTAGACTATAGTGCTACTAGAGAAAAAACAAGGGTTATTCAAATTTTTTGGGTTTCTTGGGGGTTCAAATTCAAGTCATGAACATTCGAACATCCATAACACAAGGAAAAGAATAACATGGGCATCACAAGTTCATTTCACTATCTTAGAGTAGTTTGGGATGATGGAACAACCCATTGACCATGCCACAATAAAAGTGTTAAACTCAAGATCAAGGCTTAATATATTTTTTATCAACTAAAAAGATTATTGTAATTTGAAAAGTAGCATCTTTAAACTTATTTTACCATGAATTGAGATTTGAAATGTTTAATTCACCCCAAGATTGGAAGACCAATTTTATGAAAACATTAAATCCATGCTATTCTCTATCTATTGAAGGTAGCATGAACTTAACTTAGGCATTTTTTTTGAAAATTAAATGTTTAGCAAACAAGCAAGCATTTTGACAGAGATGTCATAAACAAAACATAACATACATAAAGATGAACAGGGATAACACATGCAAACACACAAAAATAATACTGTGACATGGAAAAAACAACAAAAATATGTAAAGAGATAACAAATAAAATGCATGGAAATGATGACTTCATTATTGGCATAAAAAATCATGCTATGGAAGATGACATGAACATATTTGAGCAAAGAAAAGCATGTTACATTTTTCAAGATAGCATTTTTGTGCCATGAGACTCCTTAAAGTACAAGAAAATGCAAGAACATACTCAATGCATGTTAGGAAGAACATTTAAGTATGTGTTAAGCATGTAAAAATAGTTGAAACATGATAAAAAATTGCATAAATAAGGGAATACTTTGATGATATAATGAAAGAAGAGATGTTTGGCCTACCAAGCAATATCAAGGCATAAAAGAACACCAAAATACTAAGACTACCACAACAAAGGCAACAATAATGCATAGGAGTCCTTGGATGGTTATGATAGCATAAATAATTCAGCAAATGATGCAACTGTTTGAAATGAGAAAAGAAACATAGCTAGGCGATAAAATATACCAAAAGCTTTAAGCTTTAACTGTTTTCTTTGAGTAGCAACTTTGAACTCATTCTTTCTTTCTTTCTAAAGTTAAAAAACTAGAAATTAATGGAAAGAAGGGGCTTTTTAGTCAAGATATGTATGAAATGAAGTTTTGACATGAAATATAAGTAGAATGAAGGTTTTTGAAGGGCTTTTAGTGGTGGTTTTAAGGAGTTTCGAGGATGAAAAATGATTTTTTAGTTTTTGATGGCTAGAGAATATTAAGGGAATGTCCAGAAATGAATGTTTTCTCTATTGAGGATATTTATGGTACAGTTTTACTCTAGTCTTTATCTTTTTTCTAGTTTTCTTTCAACTAAGTCCAAGGTTGGCATCAATGACCATGTGACCATAAAGACAAAATATGCACAAAATAAAATATTTTAGGGTTTTGGTCATGTAACTCATGTAGAGGTTAGTATATAATCAACTGCCATGCAAACCTGTTGGTTTGCTTAGTAAAAATAGTGGATCAAGGCTACTTTATGTAGCTAAGCATTAAGAAAACTCAGTTTTACCCTTTGGCAATTAGCATAATGTCACAAAATGTCTCTTATCATTGGCTATTTGGGCCTCAAAATTTTGTTTAAATCTAATCACAAGCCAAAAGCTGAAGCCTAGTATGAATTTTAATCTCTCATTGTGCAAGGAATGTGTTTGAATTGGAATTTAAATCAATGGTGTAATAGCTAAAACGTGGCTCCAAATAGGAAAAAATGCCTTAGTGTATTGATCCAAAACATTTTGTATCAATATATGAAGATTTTTACTTAGAAGTATCGATACAATGAAGCATGTCTCGATACCAAGAGCCAAAAAAGTTTCCAATCTCAACAATTAGAAGCACGCATTGATACTTCATGGACTTGCATCGATACTCAAACATGTGTATTGATATATTTGGACAAAAATTGCTACTTTAGCTACTGCCAAGGTCTGTATTAACACAAACATGATCAGTATTGATACCTCTTACTAGGTCTCAATCCCAAACCCTCTAGTATTGACACTATATGTGAAAATTTGAATTTTTGGCAACATTAAAGCTTCCTATAAAGACTTATGCACCAATATGACTTATACATGCCTTAGGCTCTTTGAATACCTTAACTTATCACAAACAGTGGAAAAATTATTTATGAATAACTTTGATGACACCTCGAATAATGACTTTTGATGCCCTATTTTATATTTTTCTTTATCATGACCCATAGCCATTTTAAACCTTCCTAAAAAAATTTTTGCCTAGCACTGTGTCATCTAATAGTGCCTTGTAGCATAACACCTGGTAGTTATCCTTAATTTTATTTTTTATTTCTTTAATTCTATCATTTTTTGATTATACCTTGTGATGCCAAAAATTGACCCCAACAAAATGAGGTGTCTAAACATTTTTTTCTAGCAAACTTTACACTTTTTTCTTGATAGAGGTGCAATTTTCAATTAACTGACTTTTTGCTCTAGCATGGTACTCATAATAAACATTCTTATTGTACCATTTTGGATATAAAGGTGATTTTAGGTTTATGAATATCAGGGCCATTAACTGGCTTGCCAATAAATAAGAATAAATCTCTTTGTAAAAGTAAGGAAGTGGCTCAGAATGTTCTTTTTCCTTAGGTGCTTGTTGATTATTTGGAGCTCTTACTATTGCATTTTGGGTTTATATATTTTGAGTAGTGTTTTGAATGAGATTCAACATGAAACTCAATGTTAGAGTAAACCTAGCTACATGAACTGGCTGTGGCATTGGTAAGTAGAGGTTAAAACATAGATATAACATGTTTAAGAGGTATATACCCTGTGTTGGATAAGGATTTCGAGTAGTCTTAGTAAGAAGTTTGCAAAAAACATTAACTTCTTTTTTTTTTTACTCTTGGTCATTGACTTTTTGGTCAAGTTAGGTAATTTTCCAACAGATATCTTGCCACTTTTGATTGCATTATTGATCATTTTGCCTAATATAACCATGTCGACAAAATTCTTCATAGAGTTTCCTATGAACTTGCCATAGTAGGTAGCTCACAAGGTGTTGATAAATATGATCGTCATCTCTTCTTAATCAAAAGAGCATGACTTTGAGCTGCTTCTTCTCTCCACCTTTGAGCATACTATCTGAAGCTCTTAGAGTATTCTTTTCCATATTCATAAAGGGAAGACGATATAGGGCCCAATCGATTATGTTTTTATATTGATCAAGGAAAGTACAGGCTAAATTTGCCCTTATGTAAATTCTTATAGGATTAAGCCCATAAACCAATATATAGTCCATCTTACGGTAGTACATGTGAAGGCGGGCTGTAAGGTCTATAGTTCCATTGGACTTTTCAAAATCTGACACTTTGAATTTAGGTGGGATAATAAGATAAAAAACCAATCCCAAAGATTTAATGTCCACAATCCTAAATTTATTACTTTTTTTATAGCCCGAAGCACTTTTTTCATAACTAATAATTATTTTAATCTTTATTATTTTTTGAAAACTTTTTTTTTACTCTATTTGCTTATTAAGATCAAGGACTACAGGTCTCGCTAGTGAAGAGCCTACACTACAAAATCCTTAAACCAAATGGGGTATTATTGTTGGATTAATGAAAATAAATGGTTGAGTTGATGGGATCATTATTGCTGGAGGATGTTGTTCATGTGATGTCTATTCCTAAAAATTGGTGGCTTTAATACTAGTGTTTAAGCTGCTCTCAAGATTGATCTATCTTTCTTTCAGGTTGAAGGTGCTTCTTTGCTCTTTTTCCTTTAAAGCCTCAAACAATAGCTTAGTAAATTCTGTAATCTAAGCTTGAAGTTCCTTATTCTTACAAGTTATTACTCTTAAGACTCTTTACATGAGCTCAAGTTATTCGATGTGAGTTTGGTGATTGTTTTTCATGGCTTTCTAGTGATTTTAAGTGTTATACCGATGACAAATAGTAGGTTCCACGTTTTAGAGCACCTTTACTTTAGAATATTACCGGATTAGACATTTATGATGTGTTATAAGTATGTTTGATGTGATAATGATATGTATGCAATCATGATAATAAATGAATATTATTGTAAATGAATAAAACAATAAAAGAATTGCGTTAGTCATGCAAATGAAAGAAGGGCAATTAGATTAGATGACAACTTCACCAATAGCATTTTTCATTAAAGAAACAAAATATCCCAATTACACATGATTACATTTGGAAATGCCTAATATGATTACATTGCTTGATCACATGTTTTAAGAAATACAACAATTTTTTTTCATGGGCTTTGATGTGCAAGATGTCACATGTCAAGGATCGGGCCGCATCCATCATGTCCTTAGCCTTTAACTAGACCATATGAATCTGCTCGATGAGATATGGTAGTGGTCTTGATAATTCATGTGTGCCTGATCAACCATATGTATCCATTCTTAATCTCATCATTCGGAAGCTCTTACTAATTCATCAAAGTTGCCTTGGTAAGCTTTTAAGGAATGCTCTAAATCTTGAATTTTAAGTGTTAGAGTTTTATTCTCGATCTGGTTTACTATTAAATTTTAAATTTGAGCTCATACTTTCTTCCTTTACTAAAATGATATAAGGGTGCGAGTTCTAACAAGCTTTTCCTTATTACACTTAGCCTCTTTTTTCCATTGATGCAACTGTTTTTGAGGGTAACAATTTCTACCTCTCATTTAACTAATGACTTACCAAGGCATTAAGATTTGCTTACTTTACAATGTGCCACATAGTTTTTTGTTAGACTCTCATGATCCTCCTGATGCAGTTTCTCTTTGACAACCCAATTCATTTCACCATCCCAAGGATAGAGGTTTATTTTTAAGTAACTCTTTTCTTCCTTTAAGTGAGTGATTTTCTTGGTGAAGGTTGCCTTTTCTGTTCGAACTCATATTTAACCAATTGGAATTCATCAACTAATACTTATGATGTTCTAACAATAGACATGTGTAAGTCATCATTGATATGATGGATTTTCCACTCATCCTAGAGTTACACTACTTTTCTAATACCTCTCAATGTAGCAGGTTATGTTTGATAAAATGCATGTTGCTTTAAGTGCCAAAAATCTATTTTTTAAACCTCTAAGATAACCTATGGTTATAGTCTAAAGCAATGGACTAACTATGGTGATGTTCACCAATGCTATCAAAATAGGGGGAAATCAAGGTTTTAAATGCTTGAATTCATGGCTAGAAAAAACCACAAAAATTTTTTTTAAACTATCTCTAATTAATTTTTTGAGCCAACTAATATTGAGCCTCATTTTACTGTCTTATTTGATTGATTCTACTTGACAGTAGGACAAATAGCTACTATATAAGGGCTATAATAGCCGCTGGAAATGGCAATTCCAATGCCTTATGTCTGTCTAAGATAGTCCCCCTAATGATGGAAAAGAGCCAAAGAGCATTCTGATGCTCAATAGCCATTTTAGTTCTGCTAATAAATCCATGCATCATTTGTGAGTCATCTGGGTGCCTTTGTTTTAGGGACTTGTGATGGACTTGATAACATATTGGTATGGACCCTTATGATTAGGCATTCGAATGTTTAAGTCACAATTTGCAGTTTGGTAACCAAAAACCCTAATTTCTCTATTTTAGCTACTGGCAAAAACAATAGGTCAAATTAAAAATATTATTTTATGAAAATTTTCAAGATTTTTTCACTCAAAACTTTTAATTTCAACAAGCTATCATATGTAACTTTTCAAGTTCATATAAGGTTGTTATGATTTTTCAAAAATGTATTGTTTGAAACCCTTAAATTTATGATTAGCACCTATGATATACTATTTTTGACCTATAAAAGGATTTTTATTTAATTTTTATTTAAAATAAATTGAATCAACTTTCTGCTAGTTTGTCATTTGCTATTTTGTCTAAATGAATTCAAGGTGTTTTTTATTAGATCATTTCACAATTCTCTTATTAGATTATTTCACAATTCTCCTATTTCTACTACTACAGTTGTATTGAAAAATATTTTTCACCTTGGAAATATTACTTAAGAATTTCTCACCATTTTTAGGTGAATCTTGGTTAAATTGCCTTTTTGACAACATATCACTTGCCTCGTTTAGGGTATGCTCAAGTTAAGAATAAATTCAAAAAGCTAGATAGCACAAGCTATCCCTAGCATTCCAGCATTTATACAAATTTAGAGCTCTATATTTCCACTTTTCAAAGGTGTTCAAATGCCATGAAATGAGTTTGATTTGTCTCATGGGAGGATTTGGGTCAAGCATAAGCTATTAGAGAATTCTACACTCTATGAGTTTTTAGTAATTCCTCCACGATTTAAACCAAATATCATTTTTCTACAAATTCCACAACAATCTTATTTTTCAATCAGAATTTTTCACTAATTTTTTTACCTTTTTAGTTTTTCAACCTTTGTCTTGGTTTTTCTCAAAATTTATCTAGCAAACACTTAGTTTTATGCCTTAGTCACCTTTCAAGTCCAACCTAGTCTCATCAACCGATTATTTCTTCAAATGATCAATTACAATTAAGAAAGGCATTCCCGATCAACCCTTTTTATATGCTTTCCTATTATTTCATGAGACATTTGTTACGATTATGATAGCAGTACTAATCTCGTTCTTTTCATGATGGTGATGCATTCATGGAATTCAGTTAAATATTTTTCAAAATCATTAAAGCAAGGGGGCCTTTGGGTGCTTAATCCTAATACCTTAAATTAAATTTAGAAAATCATTTTAACAAAACTCTGTTCTTTACTTTCTTCACAAACGAGGAGCATAAGAACTTTGAATTTATACAAAACTCAAGCTTCCTTCAAGAAAATTCATTTAAGCATTTAGGGGTTATATTAGAATAATAAAAATTAAAATCACCAAATCCACCATAATACATGGCTAGATGGTACCAATTTATGCTATCGTAGGGTTGCTAATCCTTCCCTAACTCATAACCGACATCTGAACCTCTTACCTACTCTGTTTTACATATAGACCTTAAAATCAATCCTTAAAAAAAAAAGTTTTGAAAATTTAAAATGATTGGTTTCAATTGGTGTTCAATCATACCTAACCCAAATGATTGGTGGCAACTCCAATCTTTTAGCTACTTCATAGTAGCTATACGAGCATAGCCGGACAAGTTATTCATTTTGATAATCACCTAAAAAGAAACATTTTTTTCTCTATCCTTAAAAATATTTTAAGGATGGATGTGCCCTATTTTCTGATGGCATAGCATAGACAATAGACATTCAATTTTATTCTCTACATTGAATTGATTATTGATAATGATTTTTGGATCTTAAATAAAATTTAGGTTTAATCTATTATTGACTTTTAAATTAATATTAGATCTATTTATTTTTGGACTTTTAAGTTAATCTTATACCTAGCCATACTTGAAAAAAATTTTATCTCTTGTTTTGACTTTTGGGTTTTAGATATAGTTTTTCACTTTTTTAGGTCCAAGGGCCATAATTTATGCATTTTTATTTATTTATTGAATTTTATTTTTTTCTTTTTTTTCTCTCTATCATATCTTATTCGATTCCAAGTTTTTTATTCAAAAAAAAATCATAAGAGATAAAATAAATTGAAAAAACTGTAAATTAATGTTATTAATAATGAAAATAATTAGTCTAATGAACTCTAGCTTAAACTTGTAAATAAATTATAATTTATAGTATACATATATAACTCTATAAAATAGAGTTATTTGGTCACATTATATTCATTAAAGTTATCAATTTTCTTTATGATCAAATTATTTAGTACTTTAGTATTTTTGTATTTTTGTAGGTTTAAAGCTTGAAAGAGATTCTGAGGTGTGATAATTTGATAAAGAAGCAAAGTTGACCTAGCTCATCAACTTTTTAAAATAAATTACTTATGTTATATGTGCATGAAGTTTCTCCTTCCAAGGTTTTGGTATTTATATAACTAAGATTTTTTAGGGTGTAGACTTTGAGACTTTGAACTTTATAAACCTTAATTTTTTAAAAAAAGGAGAGCAACAACCAAACCATTAGACTTTGTATAGAGGAAGAATGATTTAGAGAAGCTTGGAAATCAAAACCAACAACTCTTTTTCTCTTTTCTTTAATCTTTTTTTCTTTCTTGTATTGTTACAATGGTTAAGCTCCTTTACTTTATGTTTTCTTTATTTATCATGAACAAGATTTATTTTTCTAGAGTTGCAATGGAATAGAAAATATAGTTTGGATTATTTTATTATTTTTCTTAATTTTGATGATATTTAAGTTGTTTATTCAATCTTATACTTAATGCTTCTGGTTGTTTGATCACTAATTAGACTGATTTGATAATCATTATAAAGATAGAAAAAGGAATTTTATATTTACGCCTAGATTAAATAGTATATATTTCATATTTATTTATTACGATGAATTAATATGCATGTAAGATCCGAATATACAAGTATGTCACGTGTAACCAAATAAGAGTTTAAGCTTAATAAGTTTCCTTTTAATTTAATTTGCTTAGAAATATAGGAAATTGTTTAAAATAGATATTTTATAACACCAATGGGAAACACTTATAAATAAATTAAAATTCTAAATTAACAGCTCATTATCATTAGTAAAGTTAAGAGATTAGGGTTTTATTAAAATAAAGTATTTGAAGAAAATTGTAATCATAGGTTTTTCTCATTTATTGTTTTCTTGATTATTATTTTCTTTTATTAAATTTTTAATTTATAATTTTTAGTCTTTTGTTTGAATAAGGTTATGTTTTTATAATTTTGGTACTCAATGAATTTAGTAATAATTCTCTGTGAGATTGACACTTTACTTTATCGCTATATTATTTGTTGTGCTATGTATGTTGCATGGTAAAAACTAACAAAATGCATATATATATAAATATAATTATTCTTACTAATAATTAAATCAAAATAGGCAAATGGTTAAATTTGAAGAGTAAATAAAAGTACAAAATTAAGAATTAAGAACTACCAAGATATACGAAAGAAGCATGTCTAATTAGTTTATTGCTCAATTATTTGTCACAATGGTAAAATCTAAACTTAAAACTAAATTTGCTGAAAAAATGACTGAAATTACTTGATATATATTATATTTTATTTTCTGATAATTTACCATTTTTATAGAAAATATTAGAGAATAATAACTATAGATAATTTTTTTATACAAATAACTACATGACACGTGAACCACATATAAAGTATAAGATAATACCACAATCTTATTAATTAATTATATTGTAATTAAAGAAAAATAATTACTTAAGAAATGAAATTTGTGAATTCTAAAAGATATATAGGGAATTAATAAACTACTTAAATGTGGATATGAAAGAAAAGTAGACAATTAGTGTGGATACCAATTACATCCAAGACTTTGAATCAATTATTGATCCTAATATGATTTTTGGACCTTAAATGAATTTTTTTTAAAATTTATTGTTGACTTAAATTAATATTAATTTCATTTGCTTTTGGACTTTTAAGTTACTTTTAGGCCCAATCATACTTAGTTTAATTTGGATCCATTTTGGCTTTTGCGCTTTAGACCTAAATAGGAAAATTAGGTTTTATCTTAGGCCCAATCAAATGTTTAATACAACAAATTGATAAAAATCCTAACCAAAAAAATTACTATGTAAAATAAAATAAAACAGGAACGTTGCTCAATTGGAATAAAGCTACGAGAAAGGCACCATGGAGACATAAGAATATCCTTAGAAAGGTTGAATTGAGCAAATCTGATATTATCAACTGGACCATTGCTCAAATTCCCAGGGAGGGGAAGGACGCAGTAGATAGGCTTGCTAAATTTGATGTTAATAGGGTGAAAGATTTGCTAGCATATGATATATGGGCTGTGGCAACAAAATTTTCAGAGAAGTAAACAGTATGGTCAATGCTTTGGCTAAAGCTGGTGTTTACAGAAAGTAAAATTACACACTAGATGGTGGAACCATTCGAACAAATCTGAGGAGGCTCGTTATTCTTTCTCCAACTCAGTGACCATGTTCTTTTTTTTTTTTATGGCTGCCTATGATTTCGATTGTAGGAAGAAGTTGAAGTTGACTTTGTTCTGTTTTAAAGCTTCCAATGTTTTTCTAGTTGTAAGGGAACATGAGATGTAATTTGTAGAACTATGTTATTGTGGTCACGATTTTTATTGACTAAAAATTCTGGCTTACAAAAAAAAGGCGGGCTAGAAAGTAACCTCTCAAATTCGATATCTTCTATGTACAATTTACTGAAATGTTGACAGTTATCTGCCATGTGAATTTTCAACCTTTTTTTTTCCAATTCAAAGGTGCATGCTTGTTTAATATAACTACCCAAATAGATGCAGGACCTAGTCGTTCGTTGAATTGTATACTCGTCAGCAATCATGTTGCTATAAACAGTAGACTGACAAAAGTTTAAATTTTTCCACATGGAATTATTGCAGCGGTCTTTAAGACTTTGATTAATCTTCATTTGTTGAAAGTCATGATTTTTTATTGTAGAAGGTTTTTTTTAATAGGTGAGGAAATGTTACATACCAGTACAATAGGATATAATAGAAAGATGGCAAAGAAGAAAATTGGACTAAACCCTAAAAAAGTGTGGTGATAGGTAATTGTGACGAAGGTTATAAGTGGTTGAGGAAAGTGAAAATTATCGTGGTTGTAGGATTTGGAGAAAAAGAATTACAAAGAATTCTTTATAACTATAAGTTTTTCTAAAATACCAAAAGATCTTAAACGAGGTTTTAGGATCCCTATTTATAGCCCCTCCAAAGAAAGTTGTTGAACGATTACTAGGAAAATAGATGGAGGTTATAAAAGTAGTGGTTGAGGTGGTTATGAGAAATTACTCCCTTGGAAATGTTTTGGAGGTGGACATTAGTTAAAAATGTACTATCTGTTCAATGAGAAAGGGATAGCACTTATCGTCTAGGAAAATGTTAAGAAATAGACTTCTATATCTAAACTTCCGAGCATACTCTCCAAGACATCCCAAGTATGGAGAAAATCCAAAAATCCTACCAACCTTTCGTGACCAACTCCATAATCTTTATTACATGACACTTGTCATGCCAAATAACGCTACTATGAAGAAATGCTACTACCAAAGAGTGTTATGCCAAGGTACCTATTTTGAAGTTCTTGTGCTAAAATACCTTTACCAAGGTACTTATGCCGAAGTATCAATACCAAAGTACTTTTACCAAAGTACCTCTATCGAAATATCTGTACAAAAATATCTGTGCTGAAGTACCTAAGCTAAAGTATTTATGCTGAAGTACCTATGCTAAAGTATTTCTGCCAAAGTACCTATACCAAAATATTTCTCCAAAGTATTTGTATCAAAGTACTTGTGTCAAAATACTTGTGCGAAAGTACCTCTATTAATGTACTTCTATCAAAGTATTTGTACCAAAGTACTTCTGTTAAAGTACTTATGTCAAAGCACTATGTCAAGGTACTTTTACTGAAATACTTGTATCAAAATATTTATGCCAATATACTTCTAACAAAGTACTTGTATCATAAGTTATTGGCCAAAAATAGCATTTACATTTTGCCCACTGCATGAGAATTTATTTCCTAAGAAAAGAGATTCTCATGCATAAGAAAAAAATTGTAATAATAAATAAGATATTTATAAAATTAAAACACTATAAAATTAAACTTATAATATTGATATAAAATTTAAAATAATAATAAAACAATTTTAAAAAAAGAGTGAACTGTTATATGAGAATTAAAAAAATAATCTCAAATAAAATAAATAAATGTTTTATTTTTAATAAGCATAATTACAATGAAAATATAACTATCTTAAATTACAATTAAATAATCATAACATATATGAAAGAATGCAACTAAAATATGATTGGTTGATTTAAAGAAAAATGATAAATACAAAACAAATCATTTTGAGTTTGTGTACTAAACAGCTTTATGGACTTGATGATGTAATAATGATGATATAATTAGAGCTATAATTTTCAAATGAAAATGGTGAATCCATGAAATCTAATTTGTATCACTTATGGGCATGAACCAATATAATAAAAAGCCAGTCAAAGTACATAGAAAGGCATTTTCTTACCCACGAGATTTTAACTTATCATCAGGAGAGGCACCATCCTTGCCCACGGGAACATTAGTCAAGGGACATTACCTAACAAAATATTACTTAACAAAATATTATCCGCGATACATTGTCTGTGAGGTAATGTACCGCAAGCCATTGTCTATAAGATAATATTTCACAAGATATGAAATAATAACTTGACAATATTTTATATCTTAAAACATATATATATTTTAAATATATAAAGTTTTAAAAACAAGTCAAACCTAGACTAATAGTTTAGTATAAAGAACGTATATGTGGGGCCGCCCTCTACAAGTCAATTTTTCTTTTTATGAAAGTCACCACTTTTAAGCCCTATATAAAAGCAACCTGTTCATTGAAGGTAAAATGGGAAAGATTTTGAAAAACACCAAGTGGTAATGCACCAAAATGGAAATAGCGGAGTTAAAGAATTTACATGAAAAAATTACATGCCTTGGACATTGAATTTATTTTAGAAATTTATATATATATATATATATATTTTGTTTACTGAAATTGCCCACACGTGGCACTTTATAATTTTTTTTGAACTACCTGCTATAGCAAATGCTTGCATGATGCCTGCAACTGCTCGCAAACAGTCTACAAGCTAACTCTTTTTTTCTTTTATTGCATAAAATTAAAAGATATTTAATAAGAACACTTACTTAGCTCTTTTGATGTTGTTTTGCAAGAATTCTTCTTTCTTATTGCAGAGTGTCGTTAAAGGGCATAGAGCGCAAAGCTTTGGTAGTGAGTTACGTAATGTAATTGTATTACGAGACTACTACATCTTGCAATGATTGTCAAGTGCAAGCTCATTATTCGCATGCTTGTCTGCACTCTGTGTTGAATTTGTATTTTGCTTGAGATAATATTGTTAGCATTATCTATACTTGTTGCATGAAAAACATCTTGCATAAATACTTTACTTTTTGCATGAAAACCATCTTGCATAATAACTTACGTAATGAACCATCTATATAGGGTAAAATCCAGAATATAAATAAGAATGAAGATAACATCATAACATATAAGTAAGAGAGTACGTGAGATGTTAAGAGTATCCAAGTCTTGGCACGTAGCATTAGCAGCATGTTACTCGGCATGCAACATGAGAAACATATTATTTTTTGAAGATGATGGACTCGGAGCTAGTGACAATTGGCTCAACAAGATATGTGCAAATGCCACAACATTAAACTCTACCTCTTAGATAAGCTTATATATATACATATATGTGGGACTAACAACAGTGATACACGAGATCACAATGACCGACCCCATCGTTGAGAGACTATATGCAAGTAGGAAAGTGACAGAAGTGGCACATGAGACCACAATGGTCTATTTTTCTATTATGAGAACTTACGAATAAGAGTGTGAACAAAAGTGGCACATGAGACCATAACAACTGACTTTTTCGTTATATGAGAACTTGTTTGTGGGAATGGTGAAAGTGGTGCATGGGGCCACAATGGCCGATCTTTCCACTATGTAAGAATTTGAAAGAGGGAGTCTGACAGAAGTGGCGTATGAGACCATAATAGTCTACTTCTCTATTTGGAGAATTTATATATGAGAAAGTGATGGAAGTGGCGTATGAGACCCTAACAACCAACTTCTTCATTATGTGAAAACTTGTATGTAGGAGTAACTGAAGTGGCACGTGAGACCATAATGGTTGACTTTTCCATTAAGCATATTGTATTGAGGAAAGTGAAAAAATGGCGCATAGAACCATAATAGTTGACTTCTCAATTGGAAGAACTTATATATAAGAGAGTGAAAGAAGCGGTACATGAGACCACAATGGCTGACTTCTCTATTAAGTTTACTTGTATTGAGGAAAGTGACCAAAGTGGCATACAGGACCAAAATGGTTGACTTTTCCATTAGAAAAACTCCTATATAGGAGATTAACGGAAGTGGTGCAAGAGACCATAACGGTTGACTTTTTTGCGAATAAAAATGTGATTGAAGTGGCGTATGAGGCCACAATAGTCTACCACTTTATTATAATATAAATTAATGTTACTGAGAAGCTGAGCTCTCTTTATTAAATGTCATAGAGAATAATAAATTCATTCAGTCATATATCATATATGTGCAAAGCAAAGCAGCCATTCAAATTTGCAAAGGTATATTTAAATATCAATAGAGAACTACTTCCAAATAAATATGAACAATGTAGACACCTTATTTTGTCTGAGCTAATTTTTAGCACTCTGAGACGTAGACATTAAAGGGAGTGACAATTGCTGGATAACGTGTTGCCCAGCGAAAAAAATTTTTTGAGGAGGTCAAGAATACATATGGATCACACTAAAGAAAATGCAACAATGTGGCATCAAATGATGAGTTGTAGGTGTTCGGGGACAAAAAACATGGGAAATTTATAATTTTGCCTGAATGTATCGATAAATGGTCCTCATATATGGATACAATGCTTCAACGACCAAAAAATTTGAAATGTCCCCATTTGTATTGATACAATATGTAAATGTATCGATACATGAGTTTATGCATCTATACACGAACTCATGTATCGATACTAGGCCATGCCAGAACCAAAACTTGCATCATGTAAAGTAGATGTATCGATATATATCAACATGTATTGACGCAATACTCTATTGTATCGATACAATGTTTCATAGTATGATACCATGATCGTTGTATCGATATAATGTTCATTGTATCGATATATTCGAGGTTTTTAGACCAAATGTATCGATACATTCTTCAATATTCCATGATCAGGGCATTTTTAACTTGTCTACCATTGATCCAAAACTTGATTTTAACTTGTTTTTGAATCAAAAAAGATCAAAACCTGTATCAAATTATGAATTTGTACTTGTGAATTAATCAAAATATTTTTTTGAAGTTTAAATTGGATCATAAAGGGTCAACGTCATATGATCACCTTACTCCTCCCTTGTTTGTTGACAAAGATCACCATTAGCCACCCTACTTGCTAGTATTTGATTTCAACAATCAAACTAGCCACCCTAAGTCCATTACATTGGTAGCAAATTGCTTCCTATAGCCACCCTATAGCTATCAGCTGTCACAACTTTGTCCTTTTGAAAAATAATAAAAAACACCTCCAATTTAGCTCTAAAATGTTGGTATAAATAGGCCATCAATATCTAAGTTGAAGGATCTTTTTCTTGTAGCTTGTTTTAGTTCTCCCAACTCATTCATACATCAAAAAAAGAATCCCATAGCCTTTCACTCAACATCTAAAAATAGCCTCAAAAACTCACTCCTAACCATTATACACTCTGAAAAATCATCCTCACCCATACCAGAACCGAAGCCTTTCTTTTTTTTCACATTTCTTGCTAATTAACAACAAGGAAAATAGGGGAATTTAGGCATCTCTGCTGTTCCAACTAGTTGACCAAAATTGAAGCTTTGTTGGTATAGCTTCCTACTTAATCATTTTCATTTTTGGTTTTTCAACATCTTCATCATTTTAGTGAGCTTTCCATGCTTCAACCACCTTCTTAGGATTCTCATGCATTCTTGTGGTTTTTGGTTATGGTAGCTTAGGATTTGGATGCCTTGATGCCCCTTTTGATGTGCAAAGTGTCTTATTTCATCCCCATTATTTTGACAGCTCTTGTTCATGCATTTTATGCCATATCCATGCATCATGTTATGTTTAATCCATGCATAAATCCTTAGCTTATCATGTTTCAAGCATGTTTATATGTTAACTTGCATGCTGTCATGAATCATTGTCATTTTTGGCATACTTAACTTCATGAGATGTATGCATAACACTTTTTTTGTCAAGACCATTGGTAAAGTTAGTTATGTGGGATCCCTTTATGTATTCATTGTCTTCTCCTTATCTAAGTGCATGTTTGATGGCTATCAAAAACTAATTTTCAAAACCTCCCTAAGCTAAGCATGTTAACCTCAACCAATAAGGATTAACATGAATTTAGTATTTTTTCTTAAAGTTAGCAAAAAAATCTTGGGAAAAATTTAGTTTTTCAAATCTAGAATCTTTATTAAACCAACTCAAAACTTTTAATTTTATGATGAAAATGGCCTTACACTTGTTCCTAAAATGTTTGTGCCTTGTGTTTGAGTTGAAACCTTAAATGGTATGATCAACGGATTGTTTCATCGTCCCAAACTACTCTGGGGCTATGCAAATGAGTTCGTGACACTCATGCCACTCTTTGCCTTCAATCATGGATGTTCGAAATTCAAATGACCCGAGTTTGGACTAGAAAACGTAAAGAAAAATAAAAAATATCCCTTGCTTTGCTTTGTCTCTTATTGACAGCACAACTGTTACAAATTGAAAAATTCGTTTAAGATCTCAAACGATTTTTCATGAATTTTTTTGATATTTTTCTTTAAAAGTGTGTCACATTATCTTTAAAATGATGTCTTATTCATCCCTGGATCATTCTAGATGAGAGAGTTATGATTTTTCAAATTTAAACTATCTAAAACCCTTAGAATCAGTAACATGTATTCTGATCAGGCCATTCAAACCCACTAAATGATTTTTCCAAATCCTTCAAGCTTTTTTCCTAAAAACTTCATGAAATTGCCTTTTCATAAAGGTGTCATTTGTAATTTTTTGATACCAAACGAGTTCGAGGTGATTCTTCAAATTTTGACACATCCTTTCCCTATTATGCTCTGCCAATAGTGTAATTAATCCAAACTTGAAAATTTATTCCCCTGGAAAGTGATCTTTTGGGATATTAGGAATAATTTTAGATTGATCCTCGTCGAGTTTTTTTTCTAACGGTATCTTGTTCACCCTTTAAAACCTTCAAACCAATTTTTTATAAATTCAGAAAGCAGGATAGCGCGATGCTGTCCCTTATTTTTCAGTTATGGTCAAATTGAGTTATTTTCCCAAGCTTCATCTCGAGACATTCGAATGTCACTATATCACCCTGATGAGCCTCGAGAACATGCTGTGACCTCCCATAGGCTCGCATCAAGGCATAATTTTTTTTACATCTTTACTATCCTTATTCCTAATAATTTCTTTTATCAAAAAACATCAAAATGCTCACTCATTTTCTAAATCACAAAGTTTTGTCAATTTAAGTTTTCCAACTCGACTTCTTTAAAAAGTGTTAGACATGTCATTTTTAGGGATACTCTAACCCCTACCTTCTAAGAGGATACTCTAACCACACTTTTTCAAAATTATTAAGATTTAAAAATCTTCTTTTGTCAAAATTATTCGTCATTGTCAAGGATATCCCAACCCCATCTTTCCGAGGGGGATACTCCAACCCTGTCTTTCAACTACAATTAAATTTTTCTTCTTCTTGGATTTCCATAAATGTGTCAAGAGTCAAGCCTATTTTTATTTTAAAAAAACGTCATTCAATCAAGGAACCCAAATCTGTCTAAAAAATTATCAATTTGGTCATTCCTAAATAATCGATGCCAATTGGGAGATAAATTCCAATAGTTCATCCCCTCTTTTTATCATTACATTGAATGGTTCATGTTATGTTACTTCATTCGTTGCCTTACTAACATGATTTCTTTATGATGATTATTCGTATTCATATTTTCAAATCATTTCAAGTAAAAGTAATGGTGGTGTTCCGCATTGGTATCTCTCCAGTGCTCAAAATAGAATATTCCATTTTAAAAGTAAAATCCAGAGGTCATTTTTATTAAAAATTCATATATTCCCCATCTATCCAGGGCATATATGAGATTAAATCTTTTCATCAAAACTTGAATTTGTATTTCTATAAAATTCATGCATTAAAAGAGGGTTATATCAAAATAGTGATGAGTTAAGATTGAAAGAATCAAAATTGAGATACGACATACCTAGTAAGGTACCGATTTTAGGGGTCGCGAAGAGGTTCATGCCTCAACGTGCGTAAGCAACTCTTAAACTCAAATGGCAAATCTTTGTACCACGTGATTGATGTTTCTAGTTTTGTAACTCAAGACATAGGTTTCAATAGGTGTTTAATCATGCTTAGCCCAAATGACCGATGGCGACTCCAAGTGTTGGCCATTTTGCGATGGTCATCTGAGACCAATAAGATAAGCGATTCATCTTATGGTCCCTTTTATTGTATCATGAGTCGAGAATCCATACTTTCTTCATCACATTACAAAGGAAAAGTCTTAGTCAAAAAGATATTTCCTAGCCAAAAAAATATTTTAAGTCGTATACACTCATAGATCCACGATGATCCACCCTGAGGTACATTACGGTAAACAACACTAACAAAATCTACTTCACTAAATTTGGGTACACATATTTTCATTAGCATTTAGTTGTTCTTCATCTTTCAATGGTAAATTTTTCTAAGAGCATTGCATTCTTTGGTTGGACATCCCACGATTCTACGAAAATGACAACATAGGGGACTTGCTTTTTCTCCATTGGTAGGTTGACACTCAATATTAGATAGATGTACACTACCCATATTCACCCATTTATTCAAAATATTAAGAACCTTTTTTTATAGAGCATGGAAATGGTGCTAAGAAAGACTTTTTTTATCATAGTTAATTATGAATTTCTTATTTGACTCTCCCCATTTACGGCTAAGAAGCCACTCTCTCTAGTGGAAGTGATAGATTTGTTTCTTATTTAACATGATAGTATTGTTGGTTCTCTTTGCAGCCTCTACTAAACTTGAAAAAGAAGGTAGTGATAAATTTTGTAAGTGAAGTTAAAATTCATTAAACATTCTCTAGATGCATACTTTAACTAATTCCTTCCATCAGCTTCTTGTATATCTAATACCTTTTCCCTAAAGCATTAGATGTAATGCATGACATCTTCCTTTGGCCTTTGATATTCCCTATCCAAGTCAACAAAATTGAGTTTCTCTTGAGTAGAGAAAAATTCCTCACAAGATATCATACACATCTGACTCCAAGACTTCACAAAGCCAGGAACAAGGTTGACATACCAAGTGGACGTTTTTCAGTGAGAGACTTAACAAACTCTTTCAACTTTGGATCATCATCAAAACTTGCTACCTTAAGAGTTTCCATAAATTTCATTACATATTCATGAGCATCACCTGTCTTGCCATTTAGTTGTTTGAACTTAAGATTAATGTAGTCCTCAAGGTATGGTTTAGCAGCTATACAGGTAGAATATGGCAACTTTAGATCGAACTCAGAAAAACTCAAACTTTTATTCTTCTCCTCAAGTAATCCCTAAAACTTTTCTCTATTAACCAAGTCCTAAGTCTTGGTTAAGGGACCAATAGTGGAAGTATCAACATGTAAGGAGTTAGCCATACTATGATTTCTATGAAGGCTAGTTAGGGTACTAGTGGTTAAGGTGTCTGTTACACCTAGATTTCCAATAGATGCAGGGTTAGAAGCATCAAATGTATTTTCTCCATTTCTATTTATGAAAGAAATAACTTCAATAGATGTGTTCATTTTTTTGTTACTTCTAAGTTAGGCTTAGGATGCAGTGGCATTAGAAGAAGATGTGAATTGAGAGATAGTCTCCATTATTTTCTTATTGTTTTCCTTTAACATTGTCATTCTTTCCTCATTGGCCTTCATCATTTTCATCAGGTCATGGATGTAACATGAAAGTAGTGCACTTAATCTCTGATAGAGTCTTCCATGTTTTATGGAAAAACAAAGTTAAAAGGTTTTACTCAATACAATCACTCCCCCTAGTAGAGTCGTAACAATATAGAAGGTTCTTTTTGAAAGGGTGAGAAAACATTGCAAACCAGTAAAATAGGATATAATAAAGTGATAGCAAAGAGAAGGATTGAAACAGACCCTAAAAAACAAGTGTGGTGGCAGATGGTTCCTTAAGATTATCCTCCTTATCCAATTTCATATCCCACAAATCCCTATCCATGTTGTGGATAAGAGGCTATCATAACTCTTAAAAATTAATGAGTTGAAAATATATATATATATATTAATAAAGAGTTTATATGATTCAATAAAAAATTATTATAGTAATAGTATAACATTTGGAATGGTATGCACTCCATTCATTCGATTTAGATAATGTTTAACCAAATAGCTTTTTTTTTCTTTTTTTTTTTTATGTTTTTACCCTATTGTGTGCATCAAGTACTTTCATTAGCAACATCAATACTATATAATTCAATGCTTTATTTGTTAAGAAATTATTTAATATGCCATTAGTAAAATTTTTAAATTTTATAAGTAAATCAGTACGATGGTACATATATTAAAATATATTAAAATTACAAAAACAATGAGATTATCATAGATTTTTATCTATTTGTGAAATTAAAAAAATTTCAAATTATATATCAAATACGATCTCTTTTTAAAGTACTATATATAATTGAGATGACTACTAGTTGTTTGAAAAAGGTAAATTGGCAGATTATTGCCAATGATCGATTAAAACTAGACTTGAGCATATGCCGGATCACAATTTAAATTTTTTTTTTGGCTATTAAGCTTAGGCTCGAATTTGATCCATCCAAGCCTAGTTATTTAGGCCTGATTACTGTCCATCCTATTAAAAATTATTTTTCTGTTAATATTTATATATTTGATAATTCAATTTAAATAAAAAGATAATATCTTAATTAAAAATTATTATTTCAAGATTCTCGAAACAAAAAAAATCGTGGACCTCAGCCAAATCAAGCCGAGCCTAATGACTTGGGCGAGCTGCGTGGCCTTGGCGAGGTCTAGTTAAAACAAAGTATTATTATTTGGTTGAGGTTAGACTCCAATAAAGCTTGAAAATTGAGCCAAACAAATACCTTTTTGGTAAGATGGCCAGGAAATTTTCAAAATCATCTGCTCTAATTATTAGAAAAGAAATATTCGAGTGATGAATTAGGTATGATAAGGGATTGGATTTTTTTTGCAATATTCGAATCTATACAGTTGTTATAAAATTTGAATTCATTGTTATCCATACTAAATCTGAGTATTACTATTTGAATCCAAATTTGACAACATTTTTACTATATATCCAAATCTATTAAATAGCTGAATTCAAGAAGTTAATTCCTTTTAAATAAAAATATAAACTCAAGCAAAAATCAATTTAAAGGTATTTAATATCATCATGTAATTAAATTTATAATTAAATTTATATATTATTTTGGAAAAATAATTTTAAAATTATAATATTTTATTATACTTGATATAATTTAATTTTAGTAGTATATTATTTCAAAATTAACTCATTTGGTAAACCCTTGGTATTAACCTTACAAGCTAACGTTCGATTTTCCTCCATAAGCATAATTTTTTGCATTTTACAAAAACAGATTCGAAATCCATTATGTGTAGAAATAAAGAGGATTTGGATAATGAATAACCAAAGGTTTATATCCGCATATCCTTTGAATCCACTATGGATAGTGGAGACACCTAACTTCGTCCATGTTTTTTTCAATAATCTTGAATACCTGAGATTGAGAACTCGATGGCCACCCTTCTTAAGAACGATCTTTTTTAGATAAACAAGAGATTTTCAAGACCTTTTTAGTCATTTTTATATGGTCGTAAGTTCATAGGACAGAAAAAGGTCATATTTTTATCTCTAATTTTAGATATACAAGATGAATATTTAAAAAGAAAATTATTTTTTAATAGTTTCTTCATAGATTTTGAAATTCTATCTTTGTGGATGTTATTACAGTCAAACTTTCCATTTTTAAGAATTTTTAAGAAATTTTCATTAGATTGGAAGTTGACGGTCGTATATATTTATCGATACTTATGCAGGGTTTACACCGATATGCAATCCCAAAAATCAGAAATATTCAAGGAAAAATTCTTATTGGCATTTTATACCACAAGAATTTTAGTAACTAATTTTAACTTTTTCACAATACTCTTTTCACAATATGCATATCTATTTACAAAATGTTTTTTGTGATTCTTTGCATATCTATTTCAAAATAATTCTTTACATATCTAAACTTGGTGATGCATGTTAATGTTGGTATTCATTGTGTTGTGCTGGGAAAAATTGTTTTTAGTTGATATGGGCTTATGGTTGGATAATTTTTTATCCATGGCCCTTAGATAATTTTTTTATGCTTGATTTTGGTGTTATTTGGACTATTTTCTTGATATTTGAAACTTACAAGGACCTAAAATCATTTATCCAAAAATTTTAAGGCCTTGGGAAGGTATTTCCCAAGTTGGCCGAACCATCTATAAATGAATTTGTGAAGTTTTTGATATTTTTAAGCTATTTTGTAATTATGGAAATTTTAGGAAATATAAGGACTAAATTACAGAAAAAATTATTTTAAGGCCTTACATGCTTGGTTGAGAGTTTTGCATATACCCAGGGGTTATGCATTTTTTAACATGTTAAAATATATATCTTATATTTTTTAGCCTTTTAGGGCTTTTTTTTATAATTTTAAAAAGTTTAAGAGCTAATTCTCAAAACTTGAAAAAAATTATTCCAAGGCCAAAGCCATTTGACCGAATATTTCTTGTGACTTCTAACATGATTTCTATGATTTTTTTTATGCTGTGTTTTATGTTTAATTATGAGTCTATTACATGTAAGGACTCAATTGCAAAGTTAGCAAAGTTTAGAGTCCATTAAGAAAGCCTTGCATTTTAGGGTTAGAAAGGTAATTTCTTTTATCAAATTACACATCTAGGGTATTTTGGTCATTTTAGGAACATTTCTTGCATTTTTAATCATTTTGGCTTAAAGTGTAATTTTGGAAAATTTAGGGACCTAGTTGTAATTTTGCACTTTAGGTCACTTTTAATATCCGAGTTACCTAATTAATGTAAAATTGTCATTCCATACCATTATCGAGTCTTTAAGGTTAACCACATGTTCTATTACACCTTAAAGGTATTTTAATAATTTACCCTAGAATCGTGTTTTTTATGATCATCGAGTATTTATATGTCAAAGATGTATAATAGGGATTGGTTCATTTTCTTTTGAAGTTATTAAATCCTTTAAGGTTATCGGGACTTTTATGTCGAAGGTAAATCTTAGGAGGATTTTAGTACTATACTTTAGAACTAAGTACTCTATGATCACCAGGATACTTCTATGTTGAAAGTGCACAGAAAGAATAGGCTTTTCCTTCCACGGTGTCATAGAGTTTTTTAGGTTACCTCAATCCTTTCACATCAAATGTATACCCTGGGGATATTTTTGTAATTTATCTTAGAACCAAGTCTTTTAGAGTCATCAGGATACTTCCATATCAAAGGTGTACTTAGGATAAGTTTTTATTATTTTTAGTGAAAATTGGAAGTTTTAAAATTAAGGCAATGTTTCTATGTTAAAGTAGTACGTTCTCCTAGCAATAAAAGGGGTTTCGCGGATTATTTTAATAAAGGGATACCCTTTTAAAAGCAAGAAATAAAAAAATTTTAAATTTTGGAAAAATAAAACCTTACGTATTCCTATGGCCTTCTGGTGTGGTGTGAAAGATATTTTGATTTTTAAAACTTTTTGTATTCCTATGATTCTCTAGTAAGGTACAAAAGAGATAATAATAAAATTTTTTGTGTTTCTTTGATCCTCTTGTTAGGTGTAGAAGATATTTTGATTTTTAAAATATCAAAAACCCAATTTTCTCTTGCAAAATAATACATTTGGGATTTTAAAAATTTTGAAATATGAGAACTATAATTAAATATCGAATATTAAAACTGAATAAATATCAAATTTTAAGTTAACTTGAGATTAATATGGTACCAATTCTCGGCATCATGAGAGGGATCTATCCTTACTCGTGATTGTAACTAGCTCCCAAGCTCTTTTCACATGATCTCTGGTATTATCACATACCTCAGAGTCTTTTTTCATGGGTTTCATGACCCTTTAGATACAAACCCTGATGGGCAACCAATCTCACCTAACGAAGATAGATTGGTGGCAACTCCAAGAAAAATGGTCATTTTCTAATAACTATTTAAGGTTAAGTTCATTGAGGGATTCATCTCAACAACTTAGTCCCTAGATAAAAAAAAGAAAAATAATAATGATACCCCAAAAATAAAAAATAAATGATATATAGATATATAGGAATGAGTGGTATACTTATCTTTTAAGTTCAGATATAGTTAGAATTTGTATCCCAGCCATGTTGTGACAACAAAGGTGTGAAGATTCAAAACAAAAGGAAGTTTGTAGCATCCCAATCCCACATCGAAAAACTTTGAGGATCTGCAATGATATATGCGTAGAGACTTAATTCCATTCTTGCGAGGCACCTTTTGTAGACAAAATTGTAAGGTTCAATAAGTCTAAACGGACAATACCTCGCAGATTAGGTGTGGTTGTCCACAACATATTATTCCATTCATGGCTAATAGAAATAAAGTGATCATCCAAAAAATCAAAGAAGACTATATATCATACAACAAGGCTATAACATCTATGAAAATTGAAATCCACAAAATTTAATGTCCAAAAAATTAAAAGTTAATAAAAGAAAATTAAGAAAATCAATTTAATAGTAATAAAAATAACATCTAAAACAAAATTAATTAGAATAAAATAACAAAGTGTAACCTTCAAAAGATTAAGAGACAATAAAATAGGTTAACAAAAACAATTAAATAAGTTACAAAAATAACATTCAAACACAATTAATTAAAAAAATATAATAATAAATATTGAAATTAAAATTATTAAAATAATTTTCTTAATTCACCTAATTTTTTTATTTCCTAAAAAGGGAGAGAGAAAATATTATTATTTCCTTGAACAACCTTTAAAATATTTTATTATTCGTCAGGTGTCTTTCACTTTTATAAAAGTTTAAAGTTATGTTTTGAAATTGTATTACATATAATAAAAATTGGAAAAAATATTGCTCTAAAGTTTACTTATGAAATTACTTTCCAGTCATCATATATAAATGTTTAATTTATTTCTGTCGCTACATGCTCGCCTTTAAAACTTTGGACAATCCTAAAGGCTTAGCATGTGAGACTTACAAAATGTATCATAGTAGTGATAGTTGAGCCTTTGAGTTATCCCATGATCAGCATTTGGATTAGCATAATAATATGAAAGGGAGAGAGACCGTCGGGTGAATCGCACATCTAACTAGTCTTGAATGACCACCATGAAGTGGCCACAAACTTAGAGTCGCCACTGATCATTTTGGGCTAGGCAGGATCAAATGCCTATTGAAAATAGGATTTTGAGTTGCAAAACTCGAAATATTAAGTTCAAGGTCTACAAAGTTCAGAGATTCATTGGTTGGGTTCTGGAGTTGGTTACGTATAGGGAAAGATTAGCACCCACACAATGCCTGAAATTGATACCTACTAACTATGTCTCACTTTGGTTTTGGCTTAATCGATTCCATTTGGTCATTATTTAGATGTAATCCCCTTTTTATGCATAAAGTTTTAGTGGAAAATGTAAATCCAAGTTTCAAAAGAAGATTTATATCACCTATGCATTGCAAAGATTTAAGGAGCATAGGGATTTTTATGAAAAAAGTTTTCAGATTAAATTTTAAAAATTTGGATATTTTGTATTAGGCACTGGAGAGATACTGATATGGAATATTGCCTGACAAAATTTTTTTGAAAATGAATTTTAAATAGGAATTTACGATAATCACTATAAAAAAGGAAATGTGTTAGTAATATGAAAAAGAATATTATAATATCATAAACAAAGAATCACAATAGAGGAACGTAAAAAGGAGATCAGAACATATCTCATAATTATCTTTGATTATTGAAGAATAATCAGGATGACAATTTAGAGAAGGGTTTGAATTCGATGGTAATTTAAGGGATGAAAAATATTTTAATCAAAACAATTTGGGGCATCCGGAAGAAAAAGAATTTTAGATTTTTTAAGGTAAAAGCGAGGTTGTAGTATCCTTTCGGATAGGTATGGTTAGAGTATCCCAAAAGATAAAGTTATGAAAATAATTATGAATAAGGAAAGTTCTAGCTTTTTTAATGAAAAACGGGTTGGAGTATCCCCTCAGAGTAATTGGGTTAGAGTATCCCCAAAGATGAAAATTTAATTTTAAAAATAGGAAATCAAAGATTTATATAAAATATATTTTTGTCTTGAGCCTTGATCCGAGCCTAAAGGTTTTATATAGTGGGAATTGGATGCACTTTAAGACGTTCAAGCATCTTTATAAGGGCATTTCATGAATTGGGTTAAAAATAGGGGACAACATCGCATTGTCTCCTTTCTTGAATTTAATTTGGTTGCATTGAAAGGCTTCAGGGGTAAATAAGATACCACTGGAAAGATGATACGATGAAGACATAAAAAATATTTTAAAATTCCTAAAAAATTACCTTTTAGGTGGAATTAATTTTTGGAGTTAGGCATATTTTGACACTAGTAGCATGTAGAAGGGAAAGGGCATAATGGATTTTGAAAAGTCATTTCATGCTTATTCGGAATTGTTATACCTTTTCAAAGAAAGAATTTCGTATACGTTTAGAAAAAAATTTAAAAATTTTATAAAAGTCATCTAATGAGCCAAAATGTCCCAAACAGAATATAACTTGTTGGTCCTAAGGGTTTCAAATAGCAAATGTTCAAAAAATAAAAAATCTTTCATCTAGAATGATCCAAAGGCGAGTAAGACATCATTGGAAAGGCATTTCGATACTCTTTAAAGGAAAAAAATCAAAAAGTTATAGAAAAGTCATTTATGGTTCAAAACTAATTTTAAAAATTTGGACTATAGTGCTGCCAAAGAAAAAATAGGGGAGTTATTCAGTATTTTTGATTTTTTTCAAGGATAGACTTGAGTCTAGGATGTCTAAATGACAAAAAGGGACAAGTAACATGGCTGTCACGAATTCATTCCACAATCCCAGAGTAGTTTAGGATGATGAAATAACCTGTTGCAATGTCGCTAAAGAAGGTATTGGACTCAAGATCAAGGCTTAAAATATCTATCAACTAAAAGGGTCATTTTTTTAAAAAAAAAATAGCATCTTTGAACCTTATTTTTCATGAATCCAGGTCTAAAGTATATAGTTTGCCCTAAGCTTGGAAGAATAATTTATAAAAACTTTAAGTCCATGTTATTCTTTATCTATTAGAGGTAGCATGAACTTAACTTGGGGATTTTTTTAAAAATTAAATTTTAGCAAGCAAGTAAGCATCTTGACAAACTAGTCATGAATGAAATGCAATATACATAATAGTGAACATGAACAACATATTAAAGCAAGAAAAGGTGATATTTTGACCATAGAAGAGGTGACAAAATGTTGGATTATGATAAGAAGATGCATGAAGATGCTTAAGATGAATATGTTTGAACAAAGTTTTGAAAAAGTCATTTTCTCTTCATGAAACCTATCAAAATGCAAGAAAATGTATAAAAATACATAAGACATGTTAAGGTGAACATTTAAATATGAGATAAATATGTGAACATGAAAGGAACATAATAAGAAATACATGAATAATGGTTGTTAAGATGACAAAAATTAAGCATGACATGTTTGCATATCCAAACAACATAAAGGTATTAAAAGGGTCATCAAGATCCTAAGACTACCACAGCCAAGGTGAAAATAATGCATGTGAGTCTTATTATGGTCATAAAACCATGAAAAGCTTACTAAAATTATCTAGATGATAAAAACAAAATGTACATAGAATAGGGTAAAGAAAATATACCAAAAAAAGCTTAAACTTTCCTCTCTAATTGAAGCAATGATTTTGAGCTCAGTTTTTTCCCTCTCTTTGCAATTATTTAGCAAGAAAATCATGAAAGGAAAAAGCTTTTTGGTAATATTATTGATGGTGAGGTGTTTTAAGGATAAAAGTCTATGAAAGATTAAGTTTTTAAAGTTTTTTTGTAGTAGTAGTTTAGGGAGCTACGAGAATACGGTATAAAGGTTAACGAAATAATATTTTTGGGAGAGTTTTTACTGTTGCAGATTTCTAAAGGGTTTTTAAAGGTGGCTACAAAAAAGTCGCCCTTTACTGAGCTAGCTTTATTCCTTTTTTAAATTCAATTCTCAGCCAATGCTTTTAGGAGATAAAGCAAGGGCATCATTGATCTTTCATGCATGTAAAAGGATAATTCTAGGTGCTCTGCTCTACTAGTCTTGTTTTCATTAGCTCTACCATGCAAAGTGATGGTATAGAAAGGCTGAAATAGCTTGCAACTTGAGAAAAGTCAGGCATGCCCTTTGATAAACCATATATTTCATGAAAATGTCCTTTGCCATTGGTTATTTAGGCTTTAAAATTTGTTTAAATCCAATTAAGAGCCTCTAATTGAGCCTTGGTATGAATTATGATGATTTTTGGTGCAAAAATCATGTTTGAATCAGATCTTTGTAGGCTAAAAAATAGCTTGAATTAGGCAAAAATGCCTCAGTGTGTCAATACACATGGTAACTTTTACACATGGGTATCAATATAATGAGGTGTGTATCGATACTAAGAGCAAAAAATTATTTCCAATCTTGAGAGTTAGAGGCCTATATCGATATTCCATGGATTTGCATCGATATTCATGCTTGTGTATTAATACATTTTGCCGAAAGTCACAACTTTAGCTACTGCCAAGTCTAAAATGATACGAACATGCTTGGTATCGATATCATATCTTAGGTGTTAATACCAAACCCTCTTGTATTAATACTACATGTGAAAATTCAAATTTTTAGTAATGTAAAGGCTCTGTATCAATACTTATGCACTAATATAACTTGCATGTTCTTTTGGCTCTTTAAAATACCTCACCTTGGTCATAAAGAGTAGGAAATTGACCTATGAACTCATCTGAACGACTTTGATGAAACCTTGAATAGTGACCTTTGATGCTTTATTTTTATCATTTTTCTTTAATATGACTCAAAAAAATTTTTCATCTGATGCCATGTCACCTAATAGTGCCTGGTAGCCATCCACAATTCATTTTATTATCTTTTAAGTTTATCACCTTTCAATTAAGTCCTGGGATGCCAAAAGTTGGCATGGACAAAATGAAGTGTCCTTTTTAGCCGTTGCTAAGTACTAAGAATATGGCAAAGATAAATAAACATTATTCTATTTAGGTAGGATAATGGTTTTGTGTGCATGTAGAAAACTAGAGATTTAATCAGTGTTATGTTAAGACAAGCCAGTAATGATTTTAATAAAAAAGAAAATATTAGTCAATTTTATAGGTTTGACCTCTTAGGTTATTTCTCAAGTTTGATGCCCCATATAGGTGCCACCAGCTTGTATGGGCTTTGACTCAATAGGCATCCAACTCTTTGTGGACTAAGGTAAGTTTTATCCTATGTTTGACCCCCCAAACAAATGCCGTGAACGTGTGCAGGCTTTAACTTGATAGACATTCAACTCTTTGTGAATAAAGGTAGGTTGTTTCTGAGGTTTGACCTCTTAAATAGGCACTATCAACTTGTATGGGCTTTAACTCGATAGGTGTCTAGCTACTTGTGGATTGAGGTAGGTTGTTTTTTAGGTTTGACCTCCAAATAGGTGCCACCAACTTGTATGGGCTTTGACTCACTAAGTATCTAATGTTGATTGAGGAAAGTTGTTTCATAGGTTTAACTCCCAAAAAAAGTGCCACCAGCTTATGTAGGCTTTGACTCAATAGGCATCCAACACTTTATGGGTTGAGGTAGGTTATTTCTTAAGTTTAAACCCTTAAATAGGCACCACTAACTTGTGTAGGCTTTGATTCAATGGGCGTCCAGCTCTTCATGGACTGAGGTAGGTTGTTTCTTTGGTTTGAACCCCAAGATAAAGACCACTAGCTTGTATAGGCTTTAACTTGATAGGCGTCTAGCTTTTTATGGACTGAGGTAGGTTATTTCTTGGGTTTAGCTACCTAAATAGATACCACTAGCTTGTGTAGGCTTTAATTTGATGGACATCTAGCTTTTTATGGATTGAGTCAGGTTATTTCTTGGGATTGAGCCCTAGACAGGTGCCACCAGCTTGTGTAGGCTTCGACTCGATAGGTATCTAGCTCTTTATGAACTAAGGTAGGTTATTTCTTGGGTTTGACCCCTTAGACAGGCGCCACCAGCTTGTCTAGGCTTTGATAAGTGTCTAGCTCTTTGTGGACTGAGGTTGGTAAGCATACTACTCTTTGAAGACTAAAAGAATGTGAGTTTAGATACCTTTCTTGGATGATTTTCAATAAGCTGGTAAGGTCAAAGATACTTACCTGGGGCCTTTCAAGGTTTTTCAAAAATAGAAAATTGTACCATAGGTTCCCCACTAATTTGACTTCTATGTGAAGAAACTGATACTTGAAGGATGTTAAATGTTTTATAGTGCATGAGGATACAAATACATGTCTAAATGATAAAAAGATGATGATTTTAAAAGCCTAATTCGATGGTCTATTTTGGCCTACTTTGACCATTTGCTCTTTCATAAGTTTGATAAGGTGGCCTTTTACCCCAGGTTTTGTCTATCTTGCTTTAGATTTTTAAAGGCAAACTTAAGGTGAAAATGTCCTTGAGAAAGGCTTTGAAATTTTTTAATGAAAAATCCTAAAGAGAGGCTTTAGAAAACATTGAAAACATCATCAAAAAGGTTACGAAAGCTCTAGTAAAATATCCTTAGGAGATGCTTTGCAGATTTTTAAAGTAATGTTCTAAAAAGAGGCTTCAAAATTTTTCGATGAGATGTCCTCAAGAGAGGCTTTGGAAAGCATTGGAAATATCCTCAAGAGAGGCTTCGAAAGTTTTACTCAAATATCTTTAACAGAGGTTTTAATGGTTTTAAAGTAACATCCTTAAGAAAGGCTTTGAAATTTTTTTGATGAAATATCCTTAAGGGGGCTTTGGAAAATACTGGAACTACATTAAGAGAAGCTTTAAAAGTTTTGCGAAAATATCCTCAAGAGAAGCTTTGAAGGTTTTTAGTAACATCCTCAAAAAAGGCTTTGAAATTTTTTGATGAAATGTTCGCAAGAAAGGCTTTGGAAAACATTAGAAATATCCTCAAGAGAGGTTTCAAAAGTTTTGCTAAAATATCTTCAAGAGGGGTTCTAAAGGTTTTTAAAGTAACATCTTCAAAAGAGGCTTTGAGGGTTTTTAAAGTAATATCCTTAAAAGAGACTTCAAAATTTTTTGATGAAATATCCTCAAGAGAGGTTTTGGAAAACATTGGAAATATCCTCAAAAAAGGCTTTGAAGGTTTCTAAAGTAATATTCTCAAGAGAGGCTTTAAAGGTTTTTAAAGTAACATTCTTAAGAGAGGTTTTGAAGGCTTTGTTGATACCTTTAAAGGAGGAGATATGATGTATGCCGCAAATGTTTTTTCTAGGCATAAATGCTATGTTATGTGAGTAAGTTAATAGTAATGCTTGGTATCAAAATACCGATATGCATGGAGTGATGCACATGCATGCAAGCGACAAGATGAATGTTCATGAATACAAATGTGCTAGAATACAAAGGCATGTGAACACAAATGCCTATGACATTGGTGCCCCTAAGTGCTATTGGACATGAGCAAAATGCACATGAATGCGAATGCTTGAATGCATAAGCAAGAATGTACATGAGTGCAAAAACTTGTAAACGAAGGGAACATGAGTGTGAAGATAAATAAGATTTCATATGAATATGAATAGAGACATGTGAAGATGCATATGAGAGCATAATTACAAGAGTAAGAATGCTTAGTATGAAGGAAAATGCACATGTGTGTTAATGCATGAATGCTGATGCACATGAATATGAATGCTTGTAAATATGGATGCACCTGAGTGCAAAATGCTTCAGAATAACGGTGCACATAAGTGCAATTATAGATGGGTGAGAATGTATGAGAGTGTTAGTATTCATGTATTCATATAAGTGCTGATGCTTGTGAGTGCAAACACCAAAACTAGCCATTATCAATACTAAGCATAAAGTAACGTGTATGTTGATAAGTGGTGCTCCAATGCCTATGCAAATAATGCATATTTTCATGAAGGATGATATGTATGCTCACTAAAGTGTAGAGGTTGCGATTACAGCTGGCTCTTTTTGAATCTAGCTGAAACTTTGTTGATGGTTCCTTTTTTTATTAAAAAACATTTTAATCTTAGTTTTGGCCTATAATTAGAAAAACTATTATCCTTTTCATTTAAAATGTTCATTTGATGAAAACTCACTAGTTAGCATGATATTTAAGTATCTTAAAGACTGTTGATTTATGGCTAAAAGATTTTTCAAATGGCAACTTGGGCTTTTCAAGAAAACTTAAAGACAGGTGAAATGAATTATTTACTTTTCTAGGCTCATAAAAGGACCATTCTTTATGAATTCCTTGAAAACTAAACAAATTTAAGATTCTTTTAAGCCTCTCACCATTAGTACTTTAATTGACATTAAGATTGGCCATGATGGGTTTAAGATTATAAGGTTGATCTAGAAAGGTGAGCAATGTAGTTCTAAAAGTTGATCCGTTTGAAGATGACACTTTGGAGATGTTCATAGATCTATTTGGAATGATAAGTTCCTTGTCAAGATCTCCGTAACCCTATGAGTGGCATTAAAAATTCACTACCCATTTGGGTTTTCACCCTAGAGCCTTAATTGTTTCATTTTTTATTTTTTTATTTAATTACATCGTAATGATTACTAAGAAGACTCAAAATTTATTGAAAGAATAATTTCTCAAAGAATGGGTTCATCAGTTCATATGGCGATATTTGATCAAAATAGACTTTTTAAGGATTATAAGGTAGGTTAAGGTTCATGGTTTTGATGGAAAGGGTATAAAGGCCCAAAATATGGAATTTAAAAGTGATTGGATTAAGGATCATTTCTTTTCATGAAGGCATCCATGTTTTTTCCCTTATTTTATGTTCCCTTTTCTTAATTTTGCTTTTTTTTTTTTTGCTTTTCCAATTTTCTCTTTTTATCCCATCTTTTTTCTTTCATTTTCCATCTTTAGGGTAATCTTAGACTTTGGAAACTTTTTGCATTTCCTATTTGCTGCTTGATGTTGAGCATTCTCAAAATGATAGAATGACATATCTGTGCCTCATGCTCTTTAGATAACTTTTCCTTGCGCCCCAATGTGGGAGGTGATCCTTGATTAAGGTTTCAAATGAATGAGTTCATGAGGCTTAAAAATGTAACAAAAGAGGAAGTTTTTCTAATTTGAGAGAGGATGATGAAATATGGCCATTTTTCATCTCAAACATGACTATGTGAACTTGAAAAACCATTTTTTAAAGAAAGTTCCTTTAAAGACATTTTAGACCTTTTAATCACATGATATTGCATTCAATTTTCATTTTTATTTTTTTATTTTTGATTTTTTAAAAACATGTTTTACTTCTCTTTTTTACTCCTTTTCCACTTCACATGCTTGGGCATGCCTTGTTTTGGTTTCCCACTAATGGGAAATCACATGATGCTGAGGTTCAAGCTACAAGGAATATTTTATGCTTAATCTTTGAAGGCTTGCATTGATAAAGGATTCGAGTTCCATGATATTAAAATGATATGGAATAACTAGGGATAAGGTCATGAAGGGTCTTCAAAAAGTGCCTTGAGAAGGTCTTTAGGAAATAGTTTAAAAGAGGAGAATCAGGGACGAAAAGATCATGGTAAGGACACAAGAACGGTTCGAGAAAAGCTTTCAGAGGTATTGAATTGGAAAAAAAGAATGAAAGACAAAGTGGTTATGGTAAGGACATAGGTTAGTTTGATGGCATTGCCTCCAAGATGTGATTTGAAAAGGTTTCAGGATATGGCTTGGTAGCTTGGGTCTTAGTTTGTCAAGAAGAAGATGATTTTGTTTTTTACTCAATCCTGATACGCATCAAATTATCATCGATAAGACTTTAAGAGAATATCATGTTTAGTTGGTTCCCAAGAGGTCTATAAATTTTAAAAAATTGGTTCTTATCATTCCTAGCCTAAGTCAAGTTTTTGTCTATTTGATGGTTCTAATGTGGTTATTTGGCATGGTTTAAAACTGATTCCCTAAAGTTTTGGGTCTTATGATTAGTTATTTTTATGCATGGAAACCTAAAAAAAAAAGATAAAGAATGCAAGCAATCACCAGTATTTTTGAGATTTTCAAAATCATGCTTTGTTAAATAAATGATTTAAAGTTCAAAACATGAAAGATGACATTTTGAAGACATAAGCTTTTCACATGAAGTATGCTGAATTGGAATGCCCTATTTGTCTTAGGCTCATATATCCCATTTCATAGTTGATCAAAATCTTGCAGCCTTATTTTAATCAATTATTGCATTTTTTTCAATGCCTCATATTCTTTTGTGGAATGATTGATATCCAAAAGCAATGGTGTCATAACCTTTTGAGTAGGTGGCTATAAATGTTTAGAGCAGACTAGCGCAATTAATTGATCCTAAATAAGCCAAGGAATTAATTCAGCGTATAATACTAGGATTAGTTTTATAGGGGTTCTATCCCAACTACCCTACCATCTTTTTTGAGCACTTCTTAAACCTTTTGGTTGAAAGGTTAGTCCACTTGGGGTCATAGGAACTGAGTTGTATGCTAGAAGAGATGCTGGCAGGTAAAAACTTAAGTATGAATTTGATGAAAGACTACCCTTAGAGGGGTGAACCATTTAGCTTATAGAGTACGGACGGTTAAAGGTAAAATCATTTATCGACTGCTTGTCGAAGGTTAAGGATTGGATCTCATCTCTTTCATCAGTAGGTATTTTCCTTTAGTATAGAATAGTTTCTATTACCTAAGTTTTCCACTTTTGATTGCATTCTCGATCATTTCCCCAAACACGATCAAATCAGTGATGTTTCTTGTGGCATTCCCTATAAGCTTTCATAAAAAAAGGTATATGGTGTCTCCACAAAGTATGTGGTTATCTTTTTCTCATTTAATGATGTATGTACTTGTGCTACCTCTTCCTTTCACTTTTGGGCATATTGCTTTAAGGTGTAAGTAGGCTTTTTCTCTATGTTTCTTAAAGATAATGTATTGAGTACCCATTCAAAAGCATGCTTGTATTGGTCGAAGAAGGCTTTAGCAAATCAACCTATGTTTGGATTTTAGTATTTTATAGCTCATTTTACCACCTACCTAGTACCTTGGTCAAACTATCTAAGAAGTAGTGAATTAGAAGTTTCTTGTTCCCTTCATACATAAGGCTATATTTTGATAATACATTTGAATATAGGCAGTCAAATCTATAGGCCTATTATACTTCTTGAACTTTGATATCTTAAATTTGGTGGAATAATGAGGCTAGAAACCAAGCCCAGAGATTTAGCATCCATGATTCTAAATTTGTTGTTTTCCTTGATTACATTGAGTCTTTTGTCTAGCTATTGATATTTATTGAGGTCTTTCGTAAATTTTAAAGGTTAGACACCTTTAGGTTCTTCTTACTCTATAAGGTCATTTAGATTGAGCAGTAACGGATAAGCTAGGAAGATTAAGTACTTGCCCCATAAAATCTAGATTACATAGATGTTGCAATTGGATCCATATAGATAATCGAGTGCATTAGTGGAATTGGTGTTTTATTGGGTTATTGCTCTTGGATTACTTCTTCTTGGATGGGTGTAACTCCAGTGCCACCCGTTAGGTGATCTTTGGAATTTGCTTTTCTGATATTAGTAACACTAGTTTGCCACTTTTCTTTTATGGAGGTCGAAACCATATTCATTAACATGACTATTTTGGCTTATAGTTCCTCATTTTTACGAAGCACACTCTTAATAGTTTTTATGCACGAGCTCTAATCTTATAATTCTAATCGAGTACTCATCCCGCATAATTAACAATATCAGTCTTCTTATGATGCCTCTCAAGGAAATATAAAGCTTATTGTAGAAAAGTTTTGGCACTTATGCAAACCACCACTCTACACCCTCAAATTCATGAATTGGGCATGGAAGTATATGTGCATGTATGCAAATTAGTGCAATAAGGATGGTAATGTAAGGTATGAAAAGATATCATGAGCATGAAAATGTTATCATGGAAATCTTCTTTCAGGGTTGCAAATAGTATTAGTAGTGGTAGATGGAATGTATAAGTGAACCATGTTGTATCCCTATAGCATTGGCCATGGTAGAATGGCCCATGTAGGGAAAAAATCCATACAAATGGATGAATTATGCCCCAGAACTTATTAAGGAAATATGATGCTTATGGGGCAAATATCCTCCAAGCATTACGGTGATCATTCACGGCTGCCTTATGTCAATTATCTTCATATGTTTGATACAAGAAATGATGCATGTTATGCAAACATGAAACAATAAGGTAGTATAAGGTTAAAGAATATTGGCTAAAAGAAGAAAAGCAATAAAAATAAATCATAGAAATGTTTCGATAGTAGTCGATACGATGCCTAAAAGCGAATATGACAATTGACAACAAATGGATAGCTTAATAGTGTGTCCAAGATAAAATTGCCTTTAGCAAGTTGATGTAAAACGTCATAAGGACAAGACTAACGAATTAAGTGGTGATGTTCGTCAACATGATGGCTTATTTTGGTCAAATATAACTTTTTTTTTGGAAGGCATTATGGGTGACAACATTCATTCACTATTAACCACTTATTGAAAAGGGTTAGCCATAGAACATAACAACATACCCTAAAAATGATTATGAAATAAGATGACAAACATGGATGACAATGTTCATCCATCATTGCCCACATGACCATGGTATATAAAAGTAAAGCTAAGAAATGTTCCCCCGAGTAACCCTATTACCCGGGTTATTCTATCGGCAATTGGTATGGTTTGACATTGTTTGGCTCATAAGGTTCATAGATGGGTTTAAGTTGATGCCTAAATTGATATCTAAATCGTTCTTTCATTCAATGAGGACAGCTAAGGCACCCTCATTTTAGGCCCATTGCAAGTTTTATGGAATGGCTTTGATCCGATGGATATATTTCATCATGAAAATGCAAAGGTATACTCATGAGAGACATAGGTAATTTACACCCCAGAAAGTCTTGTCATGCCCATGTAAAGGGTTACTCACAAAGAGGATGGCTCACTCCCTCCTAACAATTAGGATACTAATCGCACCATGGTGTTTGGTGGAATCTAGTGCAAATGCAAGTGCACGATGTGTGTCAGGGGAATAATCAAACCTTTTGTTTTACCCCATTTACCATACCTATTTAAATTAATATTTGTTTAAGAATAGAATTGTCCCTAACAGTCAGAAAAAAAGGCCAGGAAAAGTAGAAGGTTAGAAAATAAAAATAAAAGAGAATTATATCTAAATAATAGATAGAAGCCAAAAAAGCAAGGGACATGTAAGACATAGCAAGTCATAGGCCTAACTCTCTTAAGTTCTACCTAATGGAATTGCCAAGTTGTCGCCATGTGCTTGCCTTTAAAACTTTAGATGATCTGAAGGGTTCAGTGCACAAGACTTAAAATATGTAAGATAGTGGTGGTCGAGCCTTTGAGTTATCCAATGATCAGGATTTGGATTAGGCCTAGTAATATGAAGGGGGAAGAGAGCTTCAGGTGAATCGTTCATCCAACTAGTCTTGGATGGCCACCATGAAATAGGCATGAACTTGGAGTCACCACCGATCATCACCGATCATCTCAGGCTAAGCAGGATTAGATGCCTATTAAAAATAATATTTCGAGTTATGAAACCCGAAACATTGATTTCAAGGTTTTTAAAGTCCAAAGATTCATTGGTTGGGTTTGAGAGTTGGTTATGCATGGGAAAGCATTAGCACTTCCCACGATGCTTGAAATAGGTACCTATTAACTATGTCTCACTTCGGTTTTGGATTAATCGTTATGATTTGGTCATTATTTAGATATAATCCCCTTTTATGCATAAAGTTTTGGTGGAAAATGTAAATCCGAGTTTTAAAAGAAGATTTATATCACCTATGCGCCACGAAGATATGAAAAGCATAGGGATTTTTATGAAAATAGTTTTCATATTAAATTTTAAAAATTCGGATATTCCGTATTAGGCACTGGAGATATATTGACATGGAATATTGCCTTGTAAAATTTTTTAAAAATGAATTTTAAATAGGAATGCACCATAATCATTATAATGAACGAAGCTTATTAGTAAGTTGACAAAGAATATAATAATATCATAAACAAACAATCACAAACAGAGGAACATAAAAAGGAGGGATGATCATAATGTATCTCATAATTATCTTCGATTATTGAAAATAACCAGGATAACAATTTAAAGACAAGTGGATTCATTGGTAATTTAAGGGAAAAAAATATTTTAATCAAAATAATCTGGGCATCCAGAATAGAGAAAATTTTTAGATTTTTTAAGGTAAAAGCAAGATTGGAGTATCCCTCGGAGAGGTATGGTTGAAGTATCCAAAAGATAAAGTTATGAAAATAATTACAAATAAAGAGAAAATTTGAGTTTTTAAATGAAAAAAAAAAGAGGTTGGAGTATCCCCTAGGAGTAGTGGGGTTAGAGTATCCCCAAAGATGAAAATTTAATTTTAAAAATAGGAAACCAAAGATTTGTATCAATATATTTTTATCTTGAACCTTGATCGGAGCCTAAAGGTTTTGTATAATAGGAATCAGAAGCACTTCGAGACGTTCGAACATCTCTGTAAGGGCATTTTGGAAATTAGGTTAAAATAAGGGATAACATCACATTGTCTCTCTTCCTAAATTTATTTTGGGTGCATCTGAAGGTTTCAGGGGCCAAATAAGGTATTGTTAGAGAGGTGACTCGATGAGAACAAATAAAAAAATTTTAAAAATCCTAAAGAATTGCCTTCTAGGTGGAATTAATTTTTGGAGTTAGGCCTGTTTGGACACTGGCAGCATGTACAAGGGAAAGGGCATGATGGATTTTGAAAAATGGTTCCAGGCTTATCCATAATCGTTAAATTGTAAACAATACATTTGTGGAGAGGGAATTTTGTAAACTTTCTAGAAAAAAAATCTAAAAATTTTAAAGAAGTCATTTGATGGACCAAAATGGCCTAAATGGAATATGGCATGTTGGTCTTAGGGGTTCGAGATAGCAAAGGTTCAAAAATCATAACTTCCTCATCTAGAATGATCCGAGGGTGAACAAGGCATCGTTGGAAAGGTATTTTAATGCCCTTTAAGGGAAAAATATAAAAAATTTATACAAAAGTCATTTATCATTTGAAAATAATTTTGCAAATTTGTACTATAGTGCTACCAAAGCAAAAATAGGGGAGTTATTTGGTATTTTTGGTTTTTTCAAGGATAAACTCGAGTCTAGGACGTCCAAATGTCCATGACAAAAAGGGACAAGTAACATGGGTGTCAGAATTCATATCACAATGTCAAAGTAGTTTGCGATGATGAAACAACCTGTTGAATATGTCACTAAAGAGGGTATTAAACTCAAGATCAAGGCTTTACATATCTAACAACTAAAAAGGTCATTTTTATTTTAAAAAGATAGCGTCTTTGAACTTGTTTTCATGAATCCAGATTTAAAGTATTTAGTTTGCCCCTAGGTTAGAGTACTAATTTTATGAAAACTTTAAGTCAATGCTATTATCCATCTATTAGAGGTAGCATGAATTGAACTTGGGTTTTTTTTTTTAAAAATAAGATTGTTAGCAAATAAGTAAGCATATTGACAAACAAGTCATGAATGAAATGCAACATAAATAAAAGTGAACATGAATAACACATTCAAGTAAGCAAAGGTGATATTTCGACAATGGAAAAGGCGACAAAATGTAGGATTATGACAAGAAGATGCATGAAGATGCTTAAGTGAATGTTTGAACAAAGTTTGTTGGAATCTTTAAAAAAAGTCATTTTCACTTCATGAAACCAATCAAAATGCAAGAAAATGTATGAAGGTATATAGAAGGTGTTAAGGTGAACGTTTAAATATGAGATGAATATGTGAATATGAAAGAAACATGGTAAGAAATACATAAACAGGGCTATTATAATGATGAAAATGAAGCATGGCATGTTTGCAAGTTTGCATATCCTAACAACGTTAAGGCATCAAGAGGTTCATCAATATCCTAAGACTACCACAACAAAGTCAACAATAATGCATGAGGGTCTTAGGGTAGTCACGAAACCATGAAAGGCTTATTAAAATGATGCAGATAATAAAAATAAAAAGCACACAGAATAGGGTAGAGAAAATATACCAAAAAAAAGCTTAAACTTTCTTCTTTAATTGAAGTAGTGACTATAAGCTCAGTTCCTTCCCTCTCTTTGCTATAATTTAGCAAGAAAAGGATGAAAGGAAGAAGCTTTCTGGTAATATTATTGATGGTAAGGTGTTTCAAGGATAAAAGTGTATAAAAGGTTAAGTTTTTAGAGGTTTTTTGGTGGTGGTTTGGGAAACTACTAGAATAAAGTATGGAGATCAATGGAACAGTGTTTTTGGGAGAGTTTATAATGCTGAAGATTTTTGGAGGATTTTTTAGAGGTGGCTACAAGAGAGTCTCCTGTTTGCTGAGCCAGCTTTGTTCCTTCTTTAAATATAATGCTCGGCTAATGCTTTTGAGAGACAAAGCAAGGACATCTTTGATCCTTCATGCATAAACTAAAGGATAATTCTAGGTACTATGCTCAGCTAATCTCATTTTCATTGACTTTGCCATGCAGAGTGGTGGTGCAAAAAGGCTAAACAGTCTGCAACTGGAGAAAAATCAGGCATGCCCTTTTAACAAACTATATATTTCATGAGAATGTCATTTGTCATTGGCTATTTGGGCTTTAAAAATTTGTTTAAATCCAATTATAAGCCCATAACTGAGGCCTAATATGAACTATGATGATTTTTTTATGCAAAAATCATGTTTGAATCAAATCTTCGAAGGCTAAATGGTGGCTTAAGCTAGGCAAAAATGCCTTGGTTTGTCAATACAAAACATTCTATATCAATACACAACGTAAATTTTATGCATGGGTATTGATACATTAGGTACGTATCGATACTAAGAGTAAAAAATTGTTTTTAGTTTTGAGACTTAGAGGCTTGTATCGATACTCTATGGATTTGTTTTGATACTCATGCTTATTTATCGATACATTTTGTTAAAAACTACAACTTTAGCTACTGCCAAGGTCTGTATCGATGCAAACATGACAGGTATTGATATTACACCTTAGGTATGACACCAAACCCTATTGTATCAATATTACATGTGAAAATTTAAATTTTTGGTGATGTAAAGGCCTCATATCAATACTTATGCACTAATATAACTTGCACATACTTTAGGCTCTTTGAATACCTCACCTTGGTCACAAATAATAAGAAATTGACCTGTGTACTCATTTGAATAACTTCAATGACACCTTAAATAGTGACCTTTGATAACTCATTTTTACATTTTTTTTAATATGACCTATGAGCATTTTTGACCTTCTCCAAAATCTTTTTTATGCCTGGCATTGTGTCACTTAATAGTACCTGATGATGTAACACTTGGCAGTCAATCCTAGTTCATTTTATTATGTTTTGGTTCTATCATCTTTCATTGAAGTTCTGGGATGCCAAAAATCGGCCCAGACAAATTGTAGTGTCTATAATTTCTATTTTCAATGATTTAGAATCATATGAAAATGTTATTATAAAATATTGAAAAAATTAATTAATGATCAGGAAATATAAATTTGATTTTTAAAATATTGAAAAAGTGGTGAAGACGTACATTTTTTTATGGAACGTAGTTAACCTTAGATAGTTATGCGTACCTAGCAAGGTGCTTTTAAGATTCAATCTAACTTTTATTCTACCTTCGATCGAGCGTAACCAATATGACTGATTGAGGACAATCTATCTAACGTATTAAAATAAATTGCACACTGAATTCTGGATATATACTGCCAATCTAAGAAAGAGTAATACTAATAAAGGATCAAAGATCTGTTCCAACTTCTTGTTTCAAATAACATTTAAAACACAATTAATTAAAATAAAATGTTACAAGCGTAACTTCCAAAGATTAAAAGACAATAAAAGATAATTAACAAAAGCAATTTAATTAGTAATAAAAATCATATTCAAAACAAAATTAATTAAAATAAATATACTAATAAATTATAAAAGTGGACTAGTGAAAATATTTTTTAATTATCGAAATTGTCTCTATTTACTAAAAAAGAGAGCGAGAATTATATTACTATGTCCTTAAGCAAACCCAGAAATATATGATTCACTTTTAGAAGTATATAATTATTGCTTGAAACTGTAAGGCACAGAATAATAATACAAAAGATTCCACAACAGTTTGCCATTTTTTTTTCGCTATAAGTTCCAAAGCAATGCTGGAAGGGTTGCAAAATGTTGGGAAAGTACCTTTTGGTTATAACCTATAAATGTATAACTTATTTCTATTTTCAATGATTCAGGATCCTAGAAAAAAGATAATTATATCGTGCTATTTAGAATTACAACTCTTACCAACCTATAATAAATTAGCCAATACCATAACATT